>ML786774.1:312421-377381 GCA_009831015.1 Picea engelmannii | reverse complement strand
GGGCCGACATATTTTCGGGACGACATATTTCCGGGACCACATGATATTAGGTGGTTTTCGACACATGGTTTTTGCTGATGGTTTTCTATTTCCGGTTAAGGAATTAGGGTTTTGGACTAATCCAGGTCATTGGGTTAGGGTTTTGGATGCCGATGGCTCCTATATGTATATTGTATTGTAAACAATGTAACATAATGTGTATCAATATAATATATGCTGGTTTTCCCGGTTTGGGTTTCCAGGTGAAAAATCTCTGTGTAATGTTTGTATTTGCCATTGCATATTTTCTGTTCTTTTCTGAATATCAGTTTGCAGTAGATATTGTACAAGGTTAGAATTTACAAAAGCCTCGGGGCTTGGTGGCCCGGAGAGCCTGACATATTGGATCATGGAAAAAGATAAAAGTGCAAAGTTAAAGGTCTGGGGACTTGGTAGACCGATGACCCGGTGGACCTGGTGGTCCCGATGTGTAGTGAACCAATCGATCCTGCAAATCAATGGACAAGATCAAATCAAGTGAAGATTGGACGACTGTTGAGCGTTGAGGGAATATTGCATGTTTTGGTGGATAGTGAGCAGATTAACGGTTGAGATTTGATCAAGGACCTCATCCGACGATAGTTGTGTGTTAACGCATGTACAATGAAACCATCAAATACATTGTAGGATAATTGGAAGAGATCGGGACCAGTTTTGAAATATTTTTTTGGCCCGATTTCATGGAGAATCGAGGGATCTCTAGCCGCCCTGTTAAGCATAATTTTTTTGTGGACAAATCTTTGTGGTATATGGGATCTATAAATAATGTTGTATGAAACCATTTGAGTGTGAGTGTGGAGTTATGATATTGCAGAACCGAGATTGGAAAAATGCAGATATAGGAGTTGAGATGTGAGTTGCGAATGTGGAAGAAAGTCTCTGAGATTTTTGGGTCTTAAGAATGAAAAAATATGAAATGTAATTGTTTAAGGGTGGTTGGGAGGTGCAAGGTCAAATGAACATACAAAGACATGCATATTGTGAACTGTTGGAGAATGTTGTGATAGCAAAGACAAAGAAAAAAAATTGTACAGGTTGGTGCTTGCAAATATTGTAGTTGTAGGTTGGTGCCTATGGGGTTTGTTGAGTTTGTTCTCAAATAAGGGGATGGGTGTCTCATGTAGGTTGGTGCCTGCAAATATTACAATTGTAGGTTAGTTCCTATAGGCATTGTTGACTTGGTGCTCAACTGAGGAGATTGGTGTCTCCTGTAGGTTGGTGCATGAAAATATTGTAATACTAGGTTGGTGCCTACATGATTTTATAAACATGAGTTTTGTGGTTTTATCTCAATGGGGTTTCCACGTTAAATCTCTGTGTAAATTGGATTGTATGTTTGTGTATACATTTTGCATTAATTTCTTATGACTGGTGAAGTAATAAATTGATAAATATTGTAAGGAAAGAAAAATAAATCCTATACTGATTCACCCCTCCTCTCAGTATAAGTAAGTGTGCCAACATCCAAGATAGATAGCAGGATAGATCACAACAAGGTTCTCCCTAGATCTATCAGATTTGTCCTAATTATGCTATTAAAGTGGGATGGAAATGCATACCTTATTTTTGAAGGTTGTCCTCGCGTGTTCCTGGCTGGTGCAACTCCAAAGATCCAGCTCCAGCTCCTACAATCTATTACTTGCACACAAAGAGACAATGGATGATTTTCTCAAACCTCTTCAAGATTAAGGAATGTGAATATAAACCGGATCTAGCCTAATCTACTCAAGGAAAGATTAGATATTTCGCAAGCAAGTATCGATTACTAAATATACAAGCATTAGAAGGGGAAAACCATATTGATCTATATTAAAAATAAAGAAACAATACATCAATCATTATAAATACCTTGATTCGTGAAAGAATTCCTCCCTGGGTCCTTGTTGCAACTCCTCCTTAGCCCTCACGCAAGCAAGGCTGACTTGATATGAAGACTGATATTTGTAGAAGAGATCCTCTGAAATTTCTGCAACATGTACTTGAAAATCATTCTTCCTCCTCTTACCCTTGGAAGGACTTCTTTATACAGATTGGTGGAAGAGTCTAGGGGATTCTTCTAGATCTCTATAAATTAGTGAACCTTGACTGGATTGAGAGTTACCAAGCTCATATCATGAAAGAAACAACTCACCTAGCTTTGATTGCCTCAAAACTCACCAATTCTAGAAGGCTACATGGGCGGTCACGGGTTGTCAATAGTGCAACCAACATTTGATCATGTGTCGTCAATGATGTTTCCCATGACCGATTGTGCTCTGGTAGTGGCTCAGAGCGCAACCTCCCTCAAATTTAGTGAAACTCTAGGGTAGAAGAGTGCATCTTAGTGTTAGAATATAATGGATGTACTCGTTTAACCATAAACAATATAGCAATATTGTCATGCAACCGTAGGTCGAAGCCACCCCCCGAGCACCTTAACCTTGACAGAGAATCATTCTGAAAGCAAACCCTAGACTGGATAGCCAAACAAAGGTGGCACACCTTTCTCCAAGGATATCGCATCAAGCAAGAGTAACAAGAGCTGATCAGAGAGTCCAAGCCAAAACCGAAATATGCTAGTTGCAGCAACTGCAACAACAACTCTCCTCCAAACTTGCGCACAAACTGGCCAACTGCAGTGCGCACAAGTGTTGCTTCTGCAGTTTGAGAATACTGGCCAAAATCAAGACTGACCTCCTGTATTTATACTAATTCTGGTAGATTGCATGGGTTGACTTCTCATTCTGGGTACTATTTCTTTAGTATATAATATTTCCTTTAGCCAACTTCTTCTCTTGGAGGCTAATAACCTAATATAAGTCATTCTCTTGAGCTGACTTGTCTTCTAGGGTTATTAACCAATTAATTAGGGTTTCTTCTTGCTTCCCAAAATATTCTATTCTCGTTAGGTTTACACGTGGAGGTAAATACCTCCTGCAGCTAACATAATATCAACACTCCCTCCTAGCTAGGGAGGTACTGAAGGTAATGGTCTTGAGCACAAACATACCATTCACCCGGTAGCATCAACATAGTCGTATAGATTATCTCATGATTAGATCACGAGCACCATCATCACTATCGGTGTCATCAACTGCATCATCTCTCGAAACCATGCTCTATCTGAGTAATCAAACATGATGTTGGATAAGTCACTCACTCCACAGAGTGACACAAGAACCATTTTTTTAACACGGACATATGTCCTAGAAGAATAAATGCCCTGGACCATTTTCTGTCTGGGTAATATCTGTCCATTGATCATTCGTCTAGCTGATAATCATTTCCAACACTACTGATAGTCTTTAAGGAAATCATAACAATGTCATTCAATAGAACACAACTGTGTCTATCCATAGTAGTACACAACTACAATCCAGTGGTACACTACCACACCAAGTAGCACACAGATACTTGATCGGTGACATATAGACACAATCAATGGAACACATCCACCACAGTAGCACACATCTACTGTCCAGAGACATACAATCCATAATAATCATATCATCTGATGTTAACCTGCACGTAAAACATTGTTATGATATAAACTGAATCATCTAGACCATTCTTCCACTCACATATGTGAGATCTAGAAGAGCATCTGTCCTCAGAAGGTAAAACATCAATGATGAGTTATCTGAACTATTCTTCTCAAGAAAGGAAGAATAATTGTCATGATTTCTCAGCCTGGACCATTTTCCTATCTGGGCCATTCCTCCGGCACTAAACAAAGTGCAACATAGAGAGAATGAATCTGCCCTAGGGAATGCTTGTCCCTGATTGTTGAACTTGGACCATTCACCTATCTGGGCTATTCCTCTGTCACTAAACAAAGTGAAACCTGGAGAGAATGAATCTACCCTAGGGAATGACTGTCTGAACCATTTCCCAAGGAAATGATTGTCCTGCACCAACCTCCAAAACAGACCATTCTTCGAAACTGATCACAACAGTGAGCTTCAAAAGAATGACTGTCTGGCGAGGCAGACCAATCTTCTTGACCACTACTGAGAGTGATCGTTAAGAAGAGAGACTGCCCTAGACCATTCCCCCACACTAGCCACAAGGGGAATCGTTTTCTATGGTACATCAACAATCCATCGAACCATTTTCATTACAAAAATGATCGTTCGATCTGGACCATTTTCTGAACTGGAAAATGCCTGTCTGTCAGAAATCTCAAACCACTTTCCGAACTGGAAAGGAACTACTCATCCTGGACCATTTTTTTCGAACTGAAAAATGACTTTCCATAAATCAATAACACATCAGTGCTCCCTCCCAACCTGGGAGTCATCTCTTCCTTTTCCAATAAGGAAGTCATCTCCACAAGCTCCAGCTTGAGTACGCAAACTCTTTCATCTTGGATAGAGGCTTTACCAAAATGTCTGCTTATCTGCTCATCTGTGGAGATATATATTGGAGAACCACTTTCTCTTTCCTAGACTTCATCACGGAGAATGTAATGCTTGATCTTAATGTACTTCGGTCTTTCTAGAACATTGGTTTTCTGAAGGCTTCATATAGCTCTGATCATTACAGTACATCATGGTTGAATTCTCTCATTTTTTTTCATACTAGCTCATAACATTGTGGCAAGACTCAAACTGGAACATATTCGTGTGGTACTTCTTCTCCTATCATGAGAGTTTGTCATGGATTGGCAATCCTTCATCCTGGAGTTCCGAGTAACCATTTTGATACAATATTTTTGTTATAGAAAGTTTTCACCACGCTTCTGTTGTGCATTGGAGGTTCTCCACCAAGTTGTCTTCTTTCATCTGCATACAAGGGTCTCTTTTTGGTATACCTCAAAGCCTTGAGGTTGCTCTACATACGCTCTTTTTTCAATTACTCTAGAGAACAGTCTTTGCATTCATTTGATGTAAACTCCAACCCATGGATATTGTGGACGATATAATGGCTCATGTATAGGTATGTTTGGTTTACTGGAACAAGCAATCATCATAGTCTTCTCCCTCCATCTGGGAGAACCTCTAGTTCTAGATCTCACAATGCTTACATTCATAAGTCTTCCACACACTGTTCTTCATCAGTTCCTCTGCTTGATTTCTTTTAATGAGTTTAGATCAGACTGGTAGTCTTGTGATTCTCGATACACTGGTTGGTTGTTCTGGATTTTCCTTCTCTCTTGGAATCTTCATGTTCTTCCTCATGTTTCTCTTTAGCTCTTGGGTCCATGGAGTTTTCTATAGATTCCATGCTCTGAATATTCCAACTTCTTTCTTTCATCATAGGATCATGGATGTGGATGGACAACTAGGGATATTTTAAGGCTTCTTTTCGAAGAAGGCTTCTTCTAAAGTCAAATTGAACAGGTACTGCTTTTTATGGATACTACCATGGATATATACTTCATCATCTTCAATGGATCGTAGGATTAGCTCCCTCCTAATCCTTGCTTCATGTATGAATGCATGGTCTTATTTTGGAAATATATAATCGGCTCCCTCTATCTAACAGAGTCCACGCTTTCGTCTGCATCCTTATTGCCTTCTGCAAAGTGTCATAAGTCTTTCTCCAATTTCCTCTAGATTGTTGACTTATTTCTGTCTTTACTTCTTCTAGGTTTCTTCAAGATTGATTCTGATTTTGGCTTATCTTGCAACTGTTACTTATGTAATAGCTTCCACATGAATTTTTACCAGGGGTTGTTGATGTACTTCATCCTTTCATGTGTATTGCCTAACTTGTATTCATTGTGATAGCAAGTCCTCATTTTGTTGATCTTCCATAGGTGTAGTTTCTCTTTGAACATCTTATCTGCTAAGAGATAGATATGCAAGATATGTACAAAAACTATGTAAACATGGTATGTACAAGAACTATGAGGAGTAATGTTACCTTGTCTTAGAAGAAGAAGTTTGTTTTATCCTGCTTAGTCTTCTTTGAAGATTCCTTTTCTTCGGCAACTGATGCTTCGTGTGTCTCCTTCCTTTTCTTTAGCTCAAGACAATGATTCTTGTAGTGACCATATTTTTGATAGTTGAAGCATTGTATTTCTGACATATCTTTCTCTTGATTTGGCTTCTTCCTTGAGCCAAACTTCCTTTTGTTCCTGAAATTCTTGAATCTTGCTGTGAAGGCTTGATCATTGTATTTCTTTTGAGGTTTCTCTTTTGCCCTACTTCTTGATTCTTCTTGTGCACAACAAGTCCAAATTTCTTCAAATGTAGGGTACTCCTTCCTTGTGTTCATGCTTGCAGCAAATGCATCCCATGTCTTGGGAAGACCGTTGAGTACTATATTTACCAGTTCCTTCTTTGAAATGATTTCTTAAATAACTTGTAGTTTATCTCTTAACTAAGATATTCTCACAAAATATGATGTTATGCTGTCATCATCATTCATCTTCATGTCACAGAGCTCATTCTTCAGACTCATTACTTGTCCAATGTTTCTAACTAAGAAGAGTTTTGTTAGGGCATCACACATATTATTAGATGAATCAAGATGGGAGATGTAGGGTATCAAGTGGTCTTTTATAGAATCCACTATGATACTCATGGCATTGATGTCATTGTCTTTGAGCTTCTACATAACTACAATGTTCTGCGATTCCTTCTCTTTTCCTTCTTCAAACTCTGGTTCCACAATCTTTCCTTTCACGATATCCAACACTTTATTCTTGGCAAGGATGAGATCAATCCTTGTCTTCCATGCTCTGAAGTTAGAAGCCCCTTCTAACTTGTTTTCTGACTTCATAGAGTAAGTCATGGCTGCTTTGACTTGGTCAACCCTAGATTTGACTAAAAACTCAAACTTGACGTCATAGCTTGCTGAGAGTACTAGGAGATGCGCTAGGCTAGGGCGCACTAGTATATCTAGGAATTAGGTCAATCTTTTCACTTAAGGTGCCTCAACGAGAGGGTTAAAGTTTCTTTGCTACAACAGAAACTGGCTGCAACTGCAACTGCAACTGAGCAAATCCTCCTAATCTATCTTCCAACGGTTAGACTGTCCAAAGATAGTGTGGGCCCATAACCTGTTAGAATATAATGGATGTGCTCGTTTAACCATAAACAATATAGCAATATTGTCACCCAACCATAGGCCGAAGCCACCCCCCGAGCACCTTAACCTTGACAAAGAATAATTCCGGAAGCAAACCCTAGATTGGATAGCCAAACAAAGGTGGCACACCTTTCTCCAAGGATAGCACATCAAGCAAGAGTAACAAGAGCTGATCAGAGAGTCCAAACCATAACCAAGAGAGAGTCCAAGCCAAAACTGAAATATGCTAGTTGCAGCAGCTGCAACAACAACTCTCCTCTAAACTTGCACACAAACTGGCCAACTGCAGTGCGCACAAGTGCTGCTTCTGCAGTTTTGAGAATACTGGCCAAAATGAAGACTGACCTCCTGTATTTATACTAATTCTGGCAGACTGCCTGGGCCAACTTCTCAATCTGGGTACTAATTCTTTAGTATATAATATTTCCTTTAGCCGACTTCTTCTCTTGGAGGCTAATAACCTAATACAAGTCATTCTCTTGAGTCGACTTGTCTTCTAGGGTTATTAACCAATTAATTAGGGTTTCTTCTTGCTTCCCGGAATATTCTATTCTCGTCGGGTTTACACGTGGAGGTAAATACCTCCCGCAGCTATCATAATATCAACACTTAGCAAGGAATCATCAATGGGTCCTCCATGTGTTCCTAGGGTGGAAAATAAGGTTGTGATAGTGTTGTCATTACATTCTTGTTATTTGCTTGAATAGAGTAATTTGTCAACTTCTATTGTATTCGTCTAACTATTTGGTTGTAATTGGCACAATGAGAATTGTGAAAACAAAATTGTTTTTTTTCCATTGATTGATATTGGTTTTCCTGTATGGAAAGTGAACCAAGTAGTAAGCCAATCTAGGAACATAGTATTGTTTTTATGTTGATGATGGGAAACTAAGAAGTTTTTCACTCAAATTTGCATCCACAATAGAGAACAAATTTGTATTTTTGTAGAAGATCTATGTTGACGAAATGGATAGGCCATATGCCTACCATTTACGAATCATCAACCTACCCCCTATTGACATCTATATGTTACATTTATTATTTATTTGAGCCTATATATTCTTCATTAACCATTCCCCTTCCTTGTTTTCATACCCACTAGGCTTGAGAGGAAACACCAAGTATTTGAATCCAACTTGAAACTCAATGGGTTTAAAAGGGAAGATCTGTAGAACATTTCTCTCTAGTGCCACGTCCACACCTTTACAAGAAATGATAGACTTTGATACATTAATTTTCATACATGTTGCAGTACTATAGAGATCCATAATTTCTTTTAGCTTTTTGGCTTGCATTAAAGAACCTTCAATTAACATAATAACAACATTAACAAACAACAGATGTGATAACCATACATATCTTTCCATATTAACCCCTGTACTTGCCCCAATTCTCCTAGCCTCTAAAATTGCTTGACTCAAACCTTGTACTATTACAAGGAATAACAATGGGGATAGTGGGAAATGTTTCCTTAGTCCCCTTGATGGAGTGAAAAACTTGGATCCCGACCCATTAGCTAGGATAAAAAAGGTTATTGATGTTATACATCCCACTATCCATTTCAATATTGGTAGGCAAAATCCCATAGGAATTAGTAACAACCTAATATAAATTCAATTTGACCTGTCATGTGCCTTGGACAAATCTATGTTCATCACTACAGTTGGTGGTCTAAGACCAAGGTTTTGACCCTTTGAACTTGATCTTGTTTATATTGTAATTATTCTTTTCAATTACTATGTGTTTTTCCACATCATGAGGCAGTTTCCATGGTGATTTTGAATACTAACAAACATGATCATTTTGATGCTAATGAAAAGGTTCCAAGGTTGACTAGTGGGAAGGACATTGATGGGGTTATGAGTCCACCATTGGGTAAAGGTAATGGGGTCTAGTGGGGGAAATGACCCATTCCTTATGATGATACGTTACCCTGTCCATAAACATCCTTCATTTGATTGTGTTATCTCCATTCATCCTTAAGTTAATGCTAAATTAGACTGAGAGCCTAGTTAAAGGAAAAGGGAAATTTGAATATGGGAATTTAGTAATCATATGTTAAAGTGCCTAAATTCTATTTTGTAGTAACTACCTCCATTTGGGGAATCGATAAAGGGGTGGAGCAAATACTCCTCCTTCTCACCCCATTGACCCAACTCAATCATGCAAAAATTCAAATTTGGAAAGGGGAGCTTGGGAAAAAGAAAGGTTTTGAGGAAAAAGAGATTTCTTGAGAAAAAGGAGAGGTTGTGAGTAAGAAAAACTCAACTCCATTGATATCTGTTCTATGGAGAGTTGGAAGAAGGGTTGTTGTGTAGTGTAGATAGAGAGGTAATGGGGAGGGGAGGGGGTGAAGGGCCCATAGTGATAATAGTGGAGGTCATTCAATGTAAGGTGGACTAGGTCCATTATATTATTAGATAAGACCCACTATGGTAGTTAGATATATTAGTGTGAACATAATAAATGTAAGAGGACTTATTAGAATGTTTCGTTTCTAGAAGTTTCCTCCTCTAGAAGGTTCATCCTTTAGAATGTTCTTAGGTGGTTGGTAGCACTATATAAAGGGGTTCAAGCAATGTAATGGAAGTCAAGAAGAAATATTGTATTTGGACCATGTACCTCATTAGGAGGTTTCCCCCTCGAAGAGGCAAGTGAACAGGAGAGGATCCCTTACATAATAGGATCTATTGTATGGTGTTTCCCTACCTCAAGGGTTTTCAATAATAAAGTGTTCGTTTTCTATATTTCTCTCTCGATATAATAAAATCACCACAAAGATTCATAACAATATAGAGAAATAACTGCTTTATTATTATCAAACCCTTAGGGTAGGGAAACRCTATAGAATAGATCCTATTATGGAAGGGATCCTCTCCTATTCACTTTCCTCTTCGAGGGGGCAACCTCCCAATGAGCTATACACTCCAAATACAATACTTATTCTCGAATTCCATTACATTGTCTGAACCCCTTTATATAGTGCTACCAACCACCTAAGAACATTCTAGAGGAGGAACCTTCTAGAAACAAAACCTTCTAATAAGTCCTCTTACATTTATTATGTTCACACTAATATATCTAACTACCATAGTGGGCCTTATCTAATATTATAGTGGAAGTAGTCCACCTTACATTGAATGGCCTCCACTATTATCACTATGGCCTCATAATAGTGGAGGCCATTCAATGTAAGGTGGATTAGGTCCACTATGGTAGTTAGATATATTAATGTGAACATAATAAATGTAAAAGGAATTATTAGAAGGTTTCGCTTCTAGAAGGTTCCTCCTCTAGAATGTTCTTAGGTGGTTGGTAGCACTATATAAATGGGTTGAAGCAATGTAATGGAAGTCAAGAAGAAGTATTGTATTTGGAGTGTGTAGCTCATTAGGAGGTTTTAGCACTAGAATTCACCTTCAGATTGCATAGAAGGTAAGCTTAGTACCCATCAGAGTTTTATGTCACATGTTGGTTTTAAAGAGGTCAAATGGGCGCAGACTCAAGATGATATCGTTTAACTCAGAAAACTGGACTAATATGCACATGCAGGTGAGGTCTTGATTAAATTCAGTCAGTAAGTTGGAGTAAGGGTGAATAGAGGGAAGACTTTGGTTAGGAGAGTGTAGGGGTCTGTCGTAGACATTGGGTCTTCTAGTAGCCTAAGGAGGAAAATCTTCAAATACAAGATCCTCTTGGATTCAAAACTTTAGGAAACTGAAAGAACGTAAATAACAACACTGCAATCAAACATACATTACTATACAGTCAAAACAATCCATGTGAATCCTTCAATCATGGATACTTCAGTATCAAAGGCAAATATGATGAAAAAGAAGCTGACTTTCATTAAACAAGAAGTCTCTGATCCAAATACATAACCAAAGAACTAGAAGCTTCATCAAAAGTTTACAATATGAGAGCATTGCTCAACGATCGACCTTAACAAAATATCAAAACTGTCTATAAATACCCAGCAATGCTGCAACCACCATGAGTGTGATCGGACCACTGCCTTCAAAGCCTTCAGTCGGCACCTGCTCTGTCAGATTGTGCAAGTTTTCTCATGTCAGACGCGAGCCAGGTGCAATTATGTGCTTTACAGGAAAAATTGCCCATAAGGAACCTTCAGATCGTCAGCGTGCCTTCATTTTTGCGCTTTGCAACACTTTCCATTTATGGGGTGAGACGAGGTCTCAACTGTCACCCCCAATCTTCAATAACTACCTTCATTGGGATTAGGACAGAGCCTGACACTCATGAATGTTTCTAGGCAGTGCCATACACATTTTTCGAGTCAATCCCGACGTCTCGATGCCAGGCATATCTTCTTCTATGACCAATACAAACGCTTTCGGTCTTTGGCGCAGCTCCTCTCCATCGCTCCATATTCAATGTGACCTAGGGCCATGACCCTACGCAATTGCGCGATTGTGGGCGCAACCAAGGGTGGTTTGAAAGCAAATTGCTTTTGTCCCCACAATTCAACATGAACCGCCACGCGTCCCTTTCCAAAAACCACGGTTCCGATTACGGCCTGCCCTTGAAATTTTAAAATGTACACACCTTCCGACTCCGCAATGGAGCGTGACCGTTGATCTTGTGATCTGAGATGAGGCTTCTTGATCAACGGCCCAGCTCTGGCGCTTTAGATTGACAGATCGTATCTTCCCTCTTCGAATCAACGACTGAGATCTACTTTGCGAATCGACCTTCGGGAATTTCAATTCTCAAACCACATTTCCCTCTAAGAAAAACCTTTGGTGCTGAGGATCTGATGATGTGTGGCATTCTGGATTTGGATGACCGAGATCCACCTCGGGTCTCCGGGACTTCAGGAAAATCAAAACTCAAATCTGGCTTACTTCTCCATGCGCTTTTATCCAGAGCTGTGGATATGATGACATGTGGCTCTGGAAGATCAACGACTTAGATCCATTTTGGGCCTTCGAAATTTGACCCTTCAGGATTTCTAAGCACTTCTCATTTCAAATCTCCCGAAGCTCATTTCCCCGAAGGCTTGGATAAATTGTCACCTGTCCCCTTTAAGATCAACGGATCATATTCACTTCGGGGCCTTTTGTTCTAGCGCTATACTTCACGCAAGTTTGCACTCCCAAACGTCCATGAGTCGTTGATCTGGACTGTTCCCGGAATCTTTGCCGTTGAAAGATTAAAACTGTCTTTTTCTTATGCTTCGATATCGAAACAATCTGTTTAAGAAAGCTGCACTTTGTGTTCATGGTTGTGACTTGGACGATCAAGGATTTGGACGACTGACTGAGAGCTGAGAAAATAGGGAGACCAGGGCACACAAACGAACAAGGGTAAACATAAAATGATTTTATCGACCGAAGGGGGAAAATCTTCAAGACTTGGCCTGCGAAAAGGATAGAGATAGGGAAAAACTACAGACTTAGGTAGAAACCACAAACCCACAGGGCTTTGACAAGTTCATGTGATAACATGAGGTTTCCCCCTTGAAGAGCCAAGAGAGCAAGAGAGGATCCCTTCCATAATATGATTTTTTGTATGGTGTTTCCCTACCTCAAGGGTTTTTAATAATAAAGTGTGGGTTTTTTGTATTGCCCTCTCGATCTATTGTGGTATTTTTGTATTTAGGTCTTTGGTACTTAACATGTTGGGTGATATTGGACACCATTAGTGAGCAACTAGATACCATTATAAATTTATGAAGTTTACTGACCTACTAGGTTGTCCAAATAACCATAAAATCTCAATCTAAGAATCTTCACACTGCTAAAAATGAAATCTAGAAGTAGGTTGTGACTTACTCACATTGGCCTTACTGAAGAGCACATAGAGGAAGAGCATACTCGAGGGAGAAAAGAGCAGATAAATTATGAGTTCTTGTATTGTATGGAGCAAGGTAATGAGTGCTAAGAATTGTGCTAGCTAAGAGATTGAATAAAGAACTAGTAGTTGCTTGCTTGGTTGGTGTCTTGGGAGATTTTAGTGAAGATAAGAGTGGATCGAAAAACCTTGATAATATTCTTCACCTTGGTGGTCTCATAGTCTAGCACGGGGGTGGCATTCTATAGCAGAATAGTCTACGATTGGGGGGAAATCAACCCCCCACAAGTAGTTTCCTTGGAGATCTATGTTTGAAAAGATAAGTGTACTTTCTCTACTTTTTGTTTATGAGTTTAATATTGTATATTTATGAGTACAATGACATCATTATCATGAGATTTTGTATAAAGATTTCCTTTAGATGATGTATGTGAGTTTGATTAAGTCGTTCAAAACATACATGGCAAAGTTTTGGAGTTTCTTGCTCAAAAACTATTTGGAAGAAGGAACTGTGTGGAAGGAGGATCTATGCTATCCATTTATGATTGACATGTGGATTCTATGAATGATATGAAACTTTGCAGTGAGTGGTAATTAAGTCTCTCTTGCCGAAGAAATGGAAACTGGAACATTTTCTTGTAGTTATACCTCCCCCCGAGTTGTCTTCTCAAATATTTGTAATTTGGAACTTGGCATTGGATTATTTGATTTATTTTAATGGATTAATATATGAATAAACATCGAATTATTCATCCCTCAAATAGTGGTTCAAAGTTGTAGAAGTCCCTTAGCTTTGAAAGGGAAAAAGTCTCGAGTTTTGACCAATTCAGGAATGTGCAAACAACCCTTTAAAGATTCACATTTTTATCTCAATTTATGATGTGGGTAGGTATAAGTTTTGGTATATATTCTTTATAAATGTATGTGGAAATTCTTAGAAAAATCTCAATTACTCTGTTTTCATTTAATAGGTATTAATTATTCAACGGAGTCCTTTTTCCCAACTTTTCTGGGCATTTTGAGGGATACACATAGGTTTTATGCAGGATATTGGTGGGTGGCCATGATTTGTCCTTATGAAACCCATAGGCATCCTTCTATGCATGTCGAGTTGCTTCAAAAGACCCGCAGACATGTCTTACAGTGGCCTAAAGGTGTCCTTTTAATGAAATTTAGGGTTTTAAGAGCTAGACTGAATGTCTAAAGAGGTGTAAACTATGAGGAATGTGTAATGATGCCTATTAAATGATTTTCAATGTGTTATGAAGGATTTGGATGATTTTAATACTTTTTATTTACTTTCATTTGACTTGTTGAAGAAAATACTATCAAATACCCCATACCCTAGACAATAGGTGTTCATTGTGTATGAAAAGTGTTGCATTTAATATGAATGTTATTAAGGGATAATATGAAATGGTTATCGTTGACTAGGATTGGTTTTTACCATGTTTTGGTCTTACAATGGCCTCTTGAAAAGAGGAGGAAGTTAGCTTCCCCCAAACCCCTACCCCTGAGAACACGTGAATGCTAAACATGGACTGTTATGTAACCATTATGGATGGGCTAAAGGATGGATGTGAGGTGTGTACCACTATCGTATGATTAATTTCATCATATTTTAGTCCCAAGGCAAATAGTGTTACTGCCTTAAGGTTTATACCGCTTTGTATAATGTTGTACACGTGATCTATGAGACACAAATCATGTAGCTTAAAGGATAGCTTCCTTATGTTTACTAGGTATTTAATGATCATGGAAACACACTTCTAATCAATGAAGCAGGTGTTATGGGACCTTAAGACTAAACCCTAAAATTGATATCCTTGGAGAAGAGGACAAGTCCTCAATTTAAGGGATTATAGGAAAATTAATGAGATGAGATAATTGAAGAATTCTAAAGTAGAATTAGTGTGTGAAGCAAATGCTTCAACTTATGGAGATTTGATCGTGTTGTCTATGCGTGAGTGACACCATCTTGGAAAGGTATTATGTGGCAATTCATGAAATGTTAGTTCTAATTGAACTAACATATTGAATTTGGTTTTGTTGTTTAAAGAAATTTTTAGTTAGACTTTGCATTTAGAGATTGAAATTCTAACCCATGTTGACTGATATAAATCCAAACACTGCCATGGTAACCAAGAGGAAGCTTTTTCTTTTAAAATAGTCTTATATTATTGAAAATTTGATATACATACCGCTGCCATCAATAAACTTTTAGACCAACAAACCTCATATTATTGATTGTATGAAGATACATTACAAGTGGCCTCTTTGTCTCAATGTTATGCAGGTCTTCTTGAACTGCCCTTGTTGCATCATGTATCTATCTTCCTTCTAAGAATCCAAATTGCTCTTGTGAAATAGCCTATGAAAATTCCTTTCTATTATGAATGCGAAAATTTTAGTGAGAATTACACACACACACACACACACACATAGTTGCACAAAGATACGAGTATGAACTCTTCAAAGCTTTATGGTTTACTCTTTTTAGCGATTAATGCTAGAAATGCTACATTGAAGGCTCCCGATACTTTCCATGTGCTTCTAACCTCCTCTATCACCCTTAAAAGACCCTCTTCTAGCATTTCATATAACCTTAATTATAATTCAAATGGCCAAAAATCCGGCCCAAGACTTTTGTCTCTTTTAAAATAAGTCAACACAATGTTTAGCTCCTCTACCTATTCCACTAGCATTTGATTTCCTTCCTCTATTAAAATATTAAGAAAGAATATGAGATGTTCAAAATCTCGCTAGTATTGACTAAGTTATGTTCAGAATAGATATATTGGGAATATGAAACACCTAGATCTATTATGTCTTGAAATTTTTTGGCCTTGCTTCCATATGTTCTTTTCATCTCCTATATAGTGTTGTCTATTTTATTGTGATTTGCATAATTGTGAAAAAAGGTTGTGTTTTCATTGCCTTTTTCCAACTATGTCACAACCACATTCTTAATTCTCCAATTTGCCTCCCTTCTCACCAACAACTTTTGTTTGGTCATTTCCAATTTCTTTAGGCTTTCCATTTTTTCTTCATTGAAAACACCCATTGTATTCTAATCATACATTGATGCTAACTTGTGTTTAATTTCCAAAACAATGTAAATAAGCTTCCAAACACTTGTTGTCTGTTTCAATTTAGCCATTTGTTCGAGGGTGATACATTGTATCGAGATTCAACTAGGTACCTCAAATTTGAAACAACTCATGCCACACATTGCTAGTGAATGTGGGGTCATGATTTGTCACAAATTGGTCTCCTTGTTAATATCTTTAGATTTCTATCTATCCCACGTTGCTACTACTTTTTGGACATTCTTCGAGGCTTCAACAAACTTGTAACTTGATGTAGCATCATCTCCCACCCATTCCTCCTTTACAATCTTTATCCTCTTCTCATCATTTAGCCACTTAGGATTGAATTTAAAGGGACTTGTTGGTTTTGGGTCATGTCTTTCAATTTGGAGAATGATTGGTAGATAGTTTAATTCTCCTCCTACTTCCACCCATGTTTTGGTTCTTTCAACTTCCATTAGTAGATTCTTAGAGACTAGGAACCCATCCAATCTCTTGGACACACTTGCTTCCCTTGTCCTATTGTTCCTCTAGGTAGGAACTTTCTTGATAGGCTCCATATATATTAATCCAACCTTCTCAAGCTTATGCTCAAAGAAGTCTACTAATCTATCCTATTTTGCATTCACTCCCCAAACCTTGGAACCACTTAATGTAAAATTTAAATTTCCCCATATTATAAATTTTTATTGTCTTATAACTCCCTGCGAGAAAAAAACATCTTAGAAGGCCTTCTTATCCTCATAAGGTCCACAACTATTAATCATATAAATTATTTAACCTAGTTTTTTAACCATAAAATCTAGACAAATACCTCTTAATTCTTTTCCAACATGTTATTAACCCCTTTGAATGACCTAGTTCTTTAACCACAAAATCTATACAAATACCTCTTAGTTCTTTTCCAACATGTTATTAACCCCTTTGAACTCTTGTTAGCATATATGGCAAATCCCATTCCTTCATTAGCTTCCATAATACCTTTATAATCATCCTCCCTTCCCCATTATTTCTTGAATCATCAAAACTTTTGGTTAGTGTACTTCCACTAACTTAGCCAGGGCTAATCCTTTTAATGGACCACTCAACCCTCTAACATCAAGGGATAATACAATTACAGGTTAACCTTATAGGGGTTTTGTTATGCTATGAGGACCCCATAACCTTATAGGGGTTTTGTTATGCTCTAAGAACCCCTTTTAAGGATTTTTGTTTTACTTATGAATCTCTCTCAATGCCTTCTCTTAGGCCTATTGTAGATATGATTATCTACCTTGGGGGTGTTTGAATGGAATAATTTCACAAGGTCAAGTCACATTCCACCCTTAATGCTTCCCTCCTTGGTTCCATTCCCCCTTTCTAGATGTTAAAGAGTTTCAGGGTTGTTGATGAATTATGACCTAGATTTTTGAGGACTTGTTTTACTATATATTCTATTTTATTTGATAGAGAATGTAGAATGGAAAGGCGGGGATCCGGATCCGGATCCGTGTGATGAGAGAGGCGGAGGAGGAATAGAAGACGTCGATTAGCGGAGGAAATCGGACGGTCGCGATGTGTTGCAAAAGGCTCGAATCGAAATTTTTGAAAAATTTGAGAAGAGGTTTTGTATAAAATGGGAAACGGGGATAAGACAGAAACATTCGGTGTGTTAACATTCTTGATTCCAGAAGTTATAGAACAGAGCAGAAGAGAGGAAAGGGGAAAAGATGGCCCGAACGAAGCAGACTGCCCGTAAATCTACCGGCGGGAAGGCACCGAGGAAACAGCTTGCAACAAAGGCTGCCAGGAAATCTGCACCCGCGACGGGCGGAGTGAAGAAACCTCACAGATTCAGGCCGGGCACCGTTGCCCTCCGTGAGATTCGAAAGTATCAGAAGAGCACTGAACTTCTCATAAGGAAGCTGCCCTTCCAGCGTCTCGTCAGAGAAATTGCTCAGGACTTCAAGACGGATTTGAGGTTCCAGTCCTCAGCCGTCGCTGCTCTGCAAGAAGCGGCGGAGGCATATCTTGTCGGTCTCTTTGAGGACACGAATCTGTGCGCCATCCATGCCAAGAGGGTTACCATCATGCCCAAAGATATTCAGCTTGCTCGCCGCATTCGTGGAGAGAGAGCTTAGTATTCCTGCGATATAAGCAATGATACCAATGGTGTGTTTTCACACCACTCTCGTCCTTGGATTTATTCATCCTTCTTTTCTATTTCTTGAGGGTTATTAGGTTCTCAGATTTTGAAATTTAGGCAGTTTTCCATAACTAATTACTGGTGTTAATGATATCTTGTTGAGATCTGTTTTTCATTCTGTGTATTCTCAATGCTTTTGTTTTTCGATTTTCTTTTTCCTGTGTTTGGGGAGTGGTTAAAAGCATTAAATGAGGTTGAAGGAAATATAGTATTAAAGACATTTTTTAATATCTTGGCATTTGGTTACTGTACTGTGATTGGCTTTTACACGTATCCAATATTTGAAATGTCTCTTCACTCATTATTAAAGATAAATGAAGCTTGAAGAATATAATAACAATACTATATACGAATGAAGTAAAATAATCATTTATTTGTTATAAAATATAGTAAAAGTCATATAAATGTTGATAATAAGTTTGGATGAATTTTGTCCATGATTACATATCACTATTGATTGGATGGACATGAGGCCCCACACTATAAAATATTCTTTAGGATTTGAAGCTCCAATTTTGTTTTGTTGGCAGATACATTATATTATCCTGTTCTAGAATACATGTAACAGGAAATATTTTGTTTTTTACTTCATATTTTTGATTTAATTTGTATCAATTTTACTTTCAACTCTACTCTTTTTCCTTGTAGTTGGCTGGAAGACTATTTTAGGAAAAACATATTCATGTTAGTGGAATTCATTATGGTGATTGTAATCATGTTGTGAGAACCCAATAAGTTTGGATTAGTTTTGTTCAAAATTTAGTTGTAATTCAGAAATAGTAAAAGTCATATAAGATCATATAAATGTTGATAATAAGATTGGATGAGTTTTGTCCAAAATTTGGATGTWATTCAGAAAATTGCAGATTAATTGTATATTTTGRATAATGGGTTTTCAAAAATGYTAAAATTTGAAAGAAATAATAAAATAAATTGAATAAGAGTAAAAATGGAGTTTTGTTCAAAATTTAGCTGTAATTCAGAAATAGTAAAGGTCATATAAGATCATATAAATGTTGATAATAAGATTGGATGAGTTTTGTCCAAAATTTGGATGTAATTCAGAAAATTGCAGATTAATTGTATATTTTGGATAATGGGTTTTCAAAAATGCTAAAATTTGAAAAAAATAATAAAATAAATTGAATAAGAGTAAAATGGAATTGGTAAATGGTTAAAAAGAAAAGGTTAAATGAAATGAAATTGAAAGAAAAAAAAAAGATTAGTCAATAATTTTTTTTTTTTTAATGATATTTATATTTATATGAGATGATTTTGAAAATATTAATAATTTTTTCAAATAATAATAATTGTTAATATTTTAAAATATTAGTAATTTATTATGAAAATAATTGTTTTTTGAATATATGATTTATTTTATTGTTATAAAAGATTTAAAATTCATTTTTTTTATTATATGTTGTAAAAATTAATATAAAAACAATTGTAATGATAACCAATCAAAATTCATATTTTATTGTTACAAATCAAAATTATTAATAACCAATCAAAATTCATAACCAATCAAAATTCATATTTTATTGTTACAAATTTCTCATGAATACAAAAACACCACATACCAAAGTCTCAAAAGTCCTTTTCATACACAAATCATAAGTATACAAATGATTTAAAAATAAAATAAAATATATATATATATATATATATATATATATATATATATATATTAAAAAACCATTTCTTTTTATCAATGATTGATAAAAACACTAAATCCATCTTAAACAATATCTAAATAATAAATTTTAATATTATAAACATTAAGACTTATAAATTTTAATGAACCATAGCCATGCATACCTTCATTCATTTACTTTCTCATCTAATCATATCCAAGCACCATCACATAGAAGACTAAAGCTATAAAATACAAATTGAAATTAAAAATATCCTATAGAACATCAATTTCCAACCTTAGATGAGTATCAAAACCCAAACACTAAAATTATTAATTACTAAAATTATTAATTGCAATCTTAAGTATTTTTCCTAAATTTAAAATCTAAAATTATAGAACATCATCTATTTCTTTACATATGATTTAATAAAATGTAACTCTTACATTAATATATTTAATACTCCATTTTTATTATTAATATCAACACTATATACAAAATCTTAATTAATATCAATATTATATATAAATAAATGTATAATAATAAATAAAAATATAAATTAATTAACTTTATAACCAATCAAAATTCATAACCAATCAAAATTTGTAACAATAAATTATTTATATGGAATGGTTATACAAGTTTGATTGGTTGAATTATGCTAGGCATGATGATACAATCACTATGTAATGTATAGCTATTGTGAGAAGTAAGGGATGAATGGATTGTGAAATTTAGGGAATAGTTGTACTACATTACAACATGCTCTTGTTACATATGAAAAATCACTAGTACATAAAAATGGATTAGTGCATTAGAGAGAAAGATGAAGCTAATCATAAATCATATTAGATAGACCAAAGTATGATCATATTAGATAGATCATATAATCATATTTGTCAAGAAGATTTATCTTGATCAAAGTATGAAAAACTTTGCAAATTTCTCATGGATGTGGGAGTAAACTTCTCTCCTCAAATTGCGACATTTATTTGGTGAAGTTTAGGGGAGTCTTTTTCAATTAAGGTTTGTATTTATCCCTTGATAAGAGGGGTTTTCTCTTTTATTTTTGAATGTAAGGAGGATCCGAATGTGGTTTTGCATAGTGGTCCTTTTTCTTGTTTGGTTTACCTCCTCATCTTATTTGTACTAACATTTTAAAAGTGATATGAGACTCCATAGGGGAATTTTAGTGAGTGACTAGAACCCTAGGTAGAGAAGGTGTTCCCTCCTTGTTGGTCCCAATGAGTACAAATGGTGGTATTCATAGTTGTGTTTCTTTAAAGTGTGGGGAGTTGGCTTAGTCTATCGACTTACACTATGATAAAATACCTTTTAGATGTCGTTTATGTCATTACATCGATCACATTTTGGACTATCCATGGAGGGTTGTTTCCTTGTAATAAGTGGGAGGAAGTTGATGAGGGTTCCACTCAATTGACTAGGATGAATTCCATGGGTGGGGGTGGTTCAAGACTTACTCTTGTTGTGGATGAGGTCATCGTTTCTTGAAAAGAGGTGGTTCATTACATTGATTTTCAGAAGACTAATAAGGGTTTTTCCTTGTCACCATAAAAGAAACCTTTGCATTATTCATCAAGTACGGATCTAACTATTATGGGGGTAAATGTGTCAATTGTTGAAGTATTGGGTGACCTTTATTAGAGTATCTCCTTTATTCATCCTTTTCCTATTGATGATAAGGATGTGAAGGATTATGTGAAGGATTTCATAGTTGTTTTGGAAACTTAAGTTGCCCATTGTGTGGATCCACTTGAGGCTGGTGTGCTTTATTTGGTGTGTACTAGCAATGATTCATTCTCTAGTTGTGCATGAGGAGGGTGTTGTTTTTATTAGTTCTAAGGTTGGTTTTGAGGACGATGTCTACTACACCTCCTTTGCAGACCTCTTGATTTCACATCCATGCCACCTTCTCTTCTCATCGTTGGTTTCTTATTTTCCTTTTCCTTATTGTGATGATGATGGGGGCCTTTGTGCCCTCCTTCTTGAGGATCCGTCCTATTTTCCTCCTTTGGATGCTAGTTTTTTTGGTGTTGAAGAGATCTCCCTCAAGATGTGCAAGAGTGTTTGAAGCTTTGTCAATGTGGATTCATGTTTCTATTCTATTTGGATCCTCTTGTATTTTTGGTGTTGATGTGACAGGGTCAACTAACCATAGTAAGCATAACAAAATTCTCTTTTGGTTTGTTTCCCCTTCTCAAACTTGTGGTGTCTCTTAAGAGAAATTTCAAGCCTTTGTCATAGTTCCTCCATTTTGTTGGAGGTTGATGGCAGGCTTTTAGGTCTATTTTATTTTTATTACATTTTGTAACCCATTGGGTAGTGTATTTTGTGAATGCCTTTATGCTCTAGTTTGATTTGATTTTCCTTAGTGATTTTTTATGGATTGGTTTTTTGTATTCTCTATAGGGAGACAACATTCACCTTTTAGGATCCATAAACAATAAAATATTTGTACCAAATTCCAATAGGTCGTAATACTTATATGTTGGACAAGTATGTATGCATTAAAGGTGTGGTTTTCTTTAATGAATAACACAAACATGACTTTTTTCATGGTCTAAAAAAATTATCTCAATATAATCAATATAAATATATTTTCATTACCCATGTTTTAACAATCATAATTCTTTTCATATATATATTAATATAGAAATCATCTCAATGAAACCAATAAAATCATAATTACCAAGTTCAAATTCGATATGATATGGAAAAAAATTGAATACACATTTTTCAATTCGTGAAAAAATTATCAATATATTGAACTAAAATTTACAATAATTACCATACCTAAACATAATATAACAATAAAACTCAAAATATCAATAAAATAATAATTCACTTAAATTAAAATGCCAATAAACATTTCTTAACCTTTTCAATTGATCTTGGTGCCAAAGATATAAGAAAGTTAAAATATATTATAATACTATATTAGCTCAACTTAGTACATAATATAACTAAAGAGTTTCACATAATTTATATTCCATTCCTTTCTTATGCCCTCATCTCCTTCCTATTGGAACTATGCAATATTCCAGGATTACGAAACTATGAAAGTACAGTTGCAAGTTCTTGATAACTCGATCCAAAAGGCCTGCTGAACAATGTAAATTAATTCTTGTTTTAGTTGCTCAGAGCCAAAACCGCACACAGATGCCTGATCAATTCTTTGGTAATCACATATCCAAAGGATAAACGATATTTCGAGTTCCATAGAATCCAACGAATCGAATCAAATCGAATTTTAGGAATAATTCGGCTAAATAGACCGAATTGACGAATTTTATGGCTTTCTCCTCGTAAATAAACTCTTATTTAATATATATTAGTTTATTGTTTAAATATATTCAATAAACTCTTATATATTAAATAAGGAGATGGCCATTAAAAATTAAAAATTGTGTGAATTTGTTTATGAGTTATACTATAAGGATTGGAAGTTTTTTTAATTTGTAAAATTCACAAGTTGACATTTTTACTCCACATGATTGTGGGTGGTTTCCTCTTCACAATCATACATAAAAAAAAAAGAGTTTAAAATAGGTAAAAAAAATTCAAATTGATCATAAAATTCAACATTGGTTATCACATTAATTTTGCATCAATCACTTATTGTATGAGTCAATGCTTGAAAAATAATTAATTGAATATATGATGTTATCATTCATTAAGATGTAAAAATAATAACATTTTGTTTTTTGTGTTATCATGCATAAAATATAGTTTTAATTAATTCAGCCAATTGTTGTCAATGTTGTTAGGCATTTTACTAGTTCTCTCACAACATGTGCTTAGTTCAAATTCCCCTAAATTATTAGGCACACTAGTTTATGCTGACAAGTTTAATAGGGATGTCATCCACAAATGGGGAAATGTCCCTTTAGTTTCCCCGTGAAGTTTTCCTTGCAAAAAGTCATGCACATAATTATGCCAGACTCTTTATTTGTCTCCATTCCATGTTCATCTCAACATGCTCAACACTCCCAAATAATTGTATGTATTTGATATAAAATCGATTATGTGTTTGAATGATTCTATGTTGATGTATGAGACATACGATTGTGTCAAACATTTAATTGTGCATCTCTTGTCCACATATAATATGAGTCAATCAATTAACATATAATCATGGAAGCTAATTAATTGAATATTTTTTTGTTCTAGTGGAATTTCTAGATTTTAAATATGTATCAAAATTCAGAAATTTTCTCAATGTTTCAAGTGGACATTCCTTCCATCATTAGAGGATCAAATTGTAACTTATTTTATGTTATTGAATCAATCAATTGATGTGTAACCATGGAAATTAATTGATTGATTTTTTTTTTTTATGTTATTTGTAATGTATCATTATTTTGTTTTGTAAGTAAGAGATTTGTATTAAAATGTCCTTGCACATCAAAAAAATATATAGCCGTTGACTTAAACAAGTAGTGAGGTGGCTGCATCACCCAGGTGGGAAACCAATGCAACCATCTGTCAATCCATAACCATGTGTAAAAACCAAGTGCCTATCATAGTCTATATCCAAATGTCTATGCTTAGAGCTATGCCTGTAGACAGTTAAGCCATGCAGGGCTGAATCAAAAGAGGATAACCAAAATGCCATAAGCAAAAACTTGACTATGAACCTGAGAAACCAATTGTCACATTGAGCCTGGGGTTGATTGGGGCGACTGTCCTCCATCGCTTCTCGTTAGCTCCAAATCTGGGGCCACTATCTCGGGAGTTGGAATCTTGTGAAGGAGAGCAGATAACATCGCCTCAAGGCGCTCCTCTCATTGTTCCCACAACTTAGATTTGAACAACAAATCCACCAAGTTGCGTCGAACCTCAAAGACGAGGTCCTGAATAATTGCAATTGTGCTCTTAAGCCTCAGGTGCTCATCGTAGAGTGCACAGACAGGTGGAGGAGGAGGTGGAGGTGAGGGTGGAGAGGCAGGAGATTCATGGGAGGAGGCATAATGACTAGGTGGAGCAGTCGGAGAGGTGATCAGGTGGGAAGGGGGCAGTTGATTCGAAAGCTTGTCCTCATTGAATTCGGGTGCAAAACCAAGTGAATTACCCTAACTGTCATACCATTTGACCCTGCAAGCCCAGGGGGAGGAGAGAGGAGGAAGGTCCAAGGTGGAAGAGTGAGCAGGGGAGGGTTGTAGGTTAGGTTTATGGCGAAGACCATGCCCATAAGTATTATACCATTTTGGTCCTCACTTTGATTTGCCTCTTTGCCTCGACATCATAAGGATGAAGAGGAGAGTGGGGGGCAAGAAAATGCAGGGAAGCAGGAGGGACGAAAAGGAGAGGGGATTGCAAATTAGGGTCGAAGCTCAGAAGAGTAAAAGCCAAAAGATGCAAATGGACTGGATAACCCACCATCGAGAGAAATAGTCGGAGGAGCATTCTCGCTTGACGAGACATGCTGGAGTTCCATCCCATCGCCATAAATTCTCATGTGTGAAGGAGATGGTGAGGGTACTTGGCCCGGTGAATAGTTTTTCGTGAGTTAATTCCCATCATTAAGTAGCTGGAGAGGTTGGGAAGGTGGCAAGGCACGTGGATAGACTGTGCCAGGTGTGCTTTGGCTTGCCCCTTGGGCGCTATTCTCGCGGTGACACCCCATTTGGGGAGTGGTCCATGCCGAGGGCTTGGAAAATGCATGCTTTGACTAAAGGATGATCCGGGAAGGAGTCAAGGTTGTAGCATAAGTCCCCTCCCTTCATGTCGACCCCGTAATTCGCTAGCTTGTCCGCCACTTGTTTCACTTTTCATCGAACATGGGAGGGAATGATCACCAACTGTGGCTGAAGCATAGTTTTGATCTGAACCAGGCCGTTGGTGAGCCTCCAGCTCAAGGAGACCCATTCTGGATTCACTCCGTTGAGGAGGCATGAGAGGAGGTTTACAATGATTTGTGAATCCCCTTCCACGAAAAGAAGCTTGAGACCTTGATCAAGGGCCGCTTGGAGGCCTTTGAGCATGCCCCATAGTTCAACTACATTATTAGTGTTGTGTCCCATGTTCCCAACTAGCAGAAGAAGGATATCTCCTTTGTTGTTATGAATAGTATCTCCAAAACCAGCTTGGCCCGAGTTTCCTTTTGACACACTGTCAAAGTTGATTTTGAAGAATCCTTTCGATGGAGGTTGGCACTGGGAAGGACTTCCATGGCCTGTAATTCTAGGAGCGATCTTGGGAGGAGAGGAGTTGAGCCTGAGTTTCCAAGAATTAAGGATGATCTGCTCTTGAGGGGGGCAGATCATGTCGGAATCAGTCCAGGGGTCTAAGTTGATTGTTTCCTTGATGTTAATTTGAATTTTGGTCCAGATTTCTTGCCATCCGAGGAGAGTGGATTTGAAGATATGACAATTCCTCTCTTTCCACAGCTGCCATAGAATGAATCCATGAAGACGTTTCCACACATGATTGAGGATGGGAGAGTGAAAGATTGTGTCTCTCCATCCCTCGATGGTGTCCCTGAGACTGTTGCGGTTTCTGTCTGATGCTCTCATGACAATAACACACTGATCCCAAATCTGCGAGCTAAAGGAACAGAGGTTGAGGAGGTGATTTTGAGTTTCCCTTTCCTTGCAGCAGAGAGGACACAAGGAAGGTCCTATAAGTCCCCTTTTTGTTAGATTGTCCCAAGTGAGGATGCTTTGGTGAGTGACCAACTAGAGAAAGGTGTTGATTTTGGGCCAGATATGGGCTCCCCATATTTTATTCCAGACCATATATTTTGGGAGGAAGTTGTGTCTTGCGCTGAGAGAGTAGGATTATTTGAGGTTGAAGGTCCCACTCATGGAGTGACCCCATGTGAGGATGCACTTCCCTTGGTGGATTGGAATCTGTCTGGAATTGACTTTTTCTAACCAAGGATGAATGTTCACCTGTGGGGGAATATTGAGGTCATCATGAGTGGATTTCCAGCTGCTCCAGGTGTCCCCTGGGTTGTCATGATTCTAGTAATCTGCCACTGCAACAAGCCCTCCGCTTTCCATGTGGATTTTAAAGTCGACAATTATGGGATCTTGGTCTAGAATGGACATCTGTTGCCAGGAGTCATTCCAGGAGGCAGAGTTATGTCTTGTATTTCCCAGAACGCGTGGTCCACTATAACCCCATTGTTTTGCTTTGGCCTGCAGGTTTTAATCCAACTTATCAGATCCCATTTGCGTCCTTCTTTGGTGCCCTACCATAAGAAGTTCTTCTGCAGATTTCTGATAGTCGTTAGAATAAAACTTGGAGTTGGAAGGGTGGAAAATGAGTAAATGGGAAGGGCTTGAAGGACAGATTTAAGGAGAATCAACCGACCAGGGAGATTGAAGTAGAGAAAGGTCCATGAGGATAACTTCTTCCTGAGATTGGACATAAGATCCTCCCAGGAGTTATTCCTCATAGCTTTATCAATGAGGGGAATGTCGAGATATTTGGATGGAAGGGAACTGCGGGTGAAGCCCAAGAGATGGGTGATATGGAGTTGAATTGGGAGGGGCGTGTTGAAAAAGAAGATTTGAGATTTTTCACCTAGCTCTTAGATGAAGCCCAAGATCCGGGTGATATGAAGTTGAACTGAGAGGGGCATGTTCACAAAAGGTTTTGATCATGGATCAGATGCGGGTGGCTTCTAGGGTTGTGGGGAGCCCCATCATCAGAGTGTCGTCCACGAATTGGCTGTGGGAGATGGGTGGAGAGATTCCATGGAGGGATAGTCCCGAAAGAGTGTGATTTTCAGTGGTGGATTTAATTGAGCGACTGATACCTTCTTCCATAATGATAAAAAGGAAAGGTGAGAGGGGGTCACCTTATCTGATGCCTCTAGTAGGGAGAAGGTCTTGGATGGAACTCCATTGACCAGGATGGAGAAAAGGGCTGAAGAAGTGAGGTTAGCGATCCAGTTGACCCAACTATGATAGAAGCTGAAAGCAAGAAGGGTGGATCTCATATAATCCCAATTGAGTTTGCCAAAATATTTGGAAAGATCAAGTTTTAAGAGCATACCTAGAGAGTCGATGGTTTGGAGAGAGTGAATTACCTCATGTGCTAAAATGAAACTGTCCAAAATCTTCCTGCCCTCCACATATCCAGATTTTTCCTGTGAGATGATAAACATAAGAATGATTTTAAGGCGCTTGCAAATGATCTTCGTGAGGATTTTGTAGATCACATTGCAGAGTTCTATAGGTATGGATTGTTTTAGATGAGTGGCTTTTTCCTCTTTTGGGATAAGGGTGAGGAAAGTGGCATTGAGAGTTGGTAGAACCTATCCGGAGCATATTGAATCCTCAATGATTTCCCACACTTCCTCTCTAATCATATCCCAACAGTGGTGAAAGAAATCAATAGTGAATCCATTAGGCCCTAGGGCTTTACCAACGAGAGTTTCTTTAAGGGCTTGATCCACCTCTTCTTGTGTGATCGGCCACAAAAAGGCCTCGTTTTGTTTTATGGTTACACTCTCCAAAATGCGTTGAGTGATGATGTCGATGGATTAAGTGTGATCCGTTGGAGGTTCAGAGAGAAGCTGCTTGAAATAAGTGATTAGTTCCTGCTTGATATCTCTATGCCTCTGTAGGACCGTTCCTTGGTCTGTGGAGAGGTGAGAGATGCGGTTGATGTGCCGGCACTGGAGAATCGATCTATGGAAAAATTTTGAGTTCCTCTCTCCCTCTTTGAGCCATTGGATCCATGATTTTTGTCTCCATAAGATTTCTTCCTGCGCGCGTTGCTCTGCAATCTGCTTGTTTAGGCCAACCTCCTATTATTTTAATGAGTCAGTGTGGCCCTGATTTCTTATTTGTTGTTGCAAGGCCTTCATTTTATGGTTCAGAAGCTCTTGAGCTTGGAATATGTTCCCAAAGGTGGATTTGTTCCAACCCTTTAGGCGTTGCTTGAGATTTTTTAGCTTCTGCTAGAATTTGTACATGCGGGTGCCTTTAGGAACTGCAACTTCCTGCCACCATTGTACAATGTTCACTTGAAAATCCGGGTGATTTAAACATAACTTTTTGAAGCGGAAGGGCCTCTTCCCTGGTGTTCTACTGATATCCATTATGATCAAAATAGGCCAGTGGCCTGAGCTTGCTGCATCCACCACTGTGACATTCCAAGTAAGACCTTCCATCATGGAAGATTCAAAAATAAGGAATTTGTCGAGACGACAAGTGACCTATTGGGTGCAAGATCTTTCATTTGACCAGGTAAAGGGTCCATTTATCGTCTCCATATTGATAAGGCCTAGCATATAAATGATTCCTTAGAAGTGAATACTATCACTATCCAATCTTCGAGTTCCCCCTCTTTTTTCCTCCAGGTCGTGTATCATGTTGAAATCTCCCCCCATAATCCAACAATGATTTCCTATGTGATTGGTAATCCATTCCAGGTGATGGAGAAAGGATGCCTTTTCTCTTTGAGTGGTCGTGCCATACATTTTTTTAAAAAGCCTCATTTGTTTGATCCAACAATCCTGTAGGAGGCCGAGATGGTCCACTTGGAGGTGAGAAATCTCTCCATGAGGATAGTGGTGTTGATGATTACAGCTGTGTGAGACATCCTCCAGGACATAGACCTGATAGAGAGCCCATGAGTTGGGTGTGTGGTTCCTATATAAGACAAAACTTGAACGTTGTGCAGGCCTCCTCTGTGCAAAGAATTGAGATGATACTCCAGATGATTCTCCTGTGTAACGCAGTGAGAAAGAAGATTTGTTGAGTTGGATTTGCCTGTGGCGGAGCACATGTGAACGCGTGGAAAATACCATGAGTTCGGTGCATCGTTCTGAGAAAGAGATTAAACGATGTATTAGCCTCCTCTGAGAAGAGAGTTGAGATGATGTGATACTCCAGATAATTCTCCTGTGTAACGTAGTGAGAAAGAAGATCTGTTGAGTTGGACGTTCCTGTAATTGAGCACAGGTGAACGTGATCCTAGTGGCTGAGCACTAGCGAGTGTGGTTCTCTTGTAAGACGCAATGATATAGATATGTGGACATCCATGTGGCTGAGCACAAATGGATGTGCCCCTACTGGCTAAGCACTAGTGGGTGTATGATATCCCTTGCTATATTGTTCAAGAGTCGGAATTACCTGCAACCCTGTTTGTGATGTAAAGGGTACAGGTCAGCCCCACTATAAAGTGAAAGATAATTAATGTAAAAGATAATTAATATGGTAATTATTAATTATATTATAAGTTATTGAGGTCGGCCCTGTTGTGCCAATAAACACTTCTATTGACAGGTTCAGTCTAATATAAATAAAGGTAAATTCCCCATTGAGGAATCTTATCATAAGTGTGAGTTTGGAAATTTCAGCAAACACTTATTCTTGGGAAAAGTGCATGCCTCTCTTGGGCACTAGGTTTCTAGGGTTTGTGAGCACCCTTTTTTGTGCTAAGTGTTTACGGTGGTGGAGGTCTTTCTCTTGAAGAATATATAAAAGGATTGGCTGGGTTTTCTTCCCTTGTTGAGAAGGGTTTCCCATGATACTTCTTGTGCACTTGTGCATGGTGTTTCTTCTTGTGATCTTGGTCGCTGCAACAAATTGTTTATGGTTTAAGTAAAATTCTAAAATGGAATGAACTCCATGCTTAGGCCTAGCCTATTGAAAAATCAACAAGTGGAAGGGTTCCAAAGAATGGAAAGGCCCCCTTCCATGCTGATCGTGTTGGTTTCCATGGCTCTTGCTTGCTTCCAACATTTTGTGAGAATTTGGAGAGCTTCGTCTCCAACACACTTCGTTTCTTTTAAAAAGATAATGTTTCACTGTTCTTTCATGATCCTTTCCCATAGCATGCATTGCTTGCTACGTCCATTGAGACCTCTAATGTTCCATGAGAGAATCTTCATGATGAGGGTGGGGGTTGGAGAGGGGGAAAGTTGTCCAAGATAATTAATGTAAAATATAATTAATCTGGTTAATATTATGAGATAGAGAGGTCAGCCCTGTTGTGCCAATAGACACTTATGTTGATAGGTCAAGTCTAATATAAATAAAAGTAAATTCCCCATTGAGGAATCTTATCATAAGTGTGAGTTTGGAAATTTAAGCAAACACTTATTCTTGGGAGAAGTGCACACCTTTCTTGGGCGCTAGGTTTCTAGGGTTTGTGAGCACCCTTTTGTGTGCTAAGTATTTATGGTGGTGGAGGTATTCCTCTTGAAGAATATAACAAAGGATTGGCTGGGTTTTCTTCCCTTGTTGAGAAGGGTTTCCCAGATTACTTCTTGTGTACTTGTGCATGCTATCTCTTCTTGTGATCTTGGTTGTTGCAACAAATTGTTTATGGTTTAAGTAAAATGCTAAAATGGAATGAACTTCATGCTTAAGCCTATCCTATTGAAAAATAAACATGGTATTAGAGCATAGGTCTTGGAGAATCCCTACACAAACACTTAAAGCTAAGCCGTCCTTCTGCAGTTCTGTAAAGCCTCTAGGGTTTTTGCAAAATCCGTACGACCCTCTCTTGTTTGACCATTTAGCATTTTACACTTGGAAGTTGGCGTTGAAATTTGGATAAGGGTGTACGACCTTCCTCAATGCACCTCCAGAGACTCTCAAAGTGAAATTCTGTGGATTTTGAATTTTTGGCCCTAGGGTTTCTAGGGTTCCACAACTTTCTGCAGAATTTTGATTTTAGGGTTCTTGAAACTCATTGAAGAAATGTTTTAGCTCAAAAGATATTCCCGTGACACTCTCAAAGCTTATTCTTGGCAGTCATAATCCCACCAAAACCTAAGGTTACTAGTCTAACCTAGCCATTAGGTTTTCTATGTCCAGTTGGGGAGAGTTTGTGAAGAAATCCGAAAATATGAAGAACATAACTTTAGTGGAAGATAGGCTTGATGGATCAAGCAACTTCAACTCCTGGAATTCAAGGCTTCAGGTCACCCTTGAATAAGATGACATTTTGAGTGTGATAACAAAGACTTTACCATAAACAACTACCGATGAAGAAAAGGAAATAAGAAGGGACGAAGATGTCAAGGCAAGAAAAATAATCATCTACTCAGTAAGAGATCATATCCTACCTCGTATTGCCAACCTGAACACAACATATGAAATGTATGAAGCACTGAAAGATATGTTTGAAAGTGACAACACCCTTAGAGCCATTACCTTAAAGGGCCAACTTCAAAGTACCAAAATGAAAAAAGGTGATACAATCACTACCTTCTTTATGAAGATATCAGAGATCAAATATTAGCTAGCTGCCATTGGAGAAATCATGTCTGACAAAAAACTTGTCTTATTTACTCTCAATAATCTTCTAAAACACTGGGAATCTTTTCTTCAAAGCATCAGTGGAAGAGAAAAATTACCAACTTTTTATCGTCTGTGGATAGACTGTACTCAAGAAGAACTCAGACTTAGAAATAGAAGAGTGGAAGACTCCCCTGATGACAACCAGGTTGTTGCACTTCATACAAATAAAGGAGGAAGATTAAACAGAAAATTTAGACAAACATTTAGAGATAAGAAGACTCCATCAGCCTCAAGTCATAATCAGAGAAGAGATGTTTCAGAGATTCAGTGCTTCAAATGTGACAAATATGGACACTATGCAAGAGATTTTCCAACCAGGAAGAAAGGAAGACAATATGCTTCCATCGCTGACATTGATACAGACCCACCTCAAAAGGATGAATATAAGAGAGATGAGAATTACTTCCTCTAAACCAAATACATAATTGAGCATGAGTGTAGATCCAGGTAAATTGTTTGATTATTAAACTTATAGTTGATTGCATTCTTTATAAGTGAAGGGTATTATTTCTAGTGTGGGAGGCCTCATGACTTGAACCATTATCCCCGGTATGGGAGTCCAAACCTTATTGATTGATTATTATGCTAGTCAAGTAGAACACCTGATGACATAAAAGATATAACAAACAAGTAAAAGAAGACATCCATCCTTCAGGCTTCAAAGAGAGTTACTTGACTCAGAGGGAGTCAAACAAAATGAGAAGAAGGAAGAAACAATACCTTCTCCCCCTTCAGTAGTTCAAAGGGAGACACACATTATTCGAGCCAATCCAGTTGCTCGAGTTGATATGCCCAGAGATATTGCAGTAGGGCATAAAATACCTTCCCAGGCTTGACAAACTCTGTAGGAGGAAGAGGAACATACAAGTCCCTCAAGGCACATCCCAAGAAAGCAAAAGAGATTTTTCAAGCTACCCTTCAACCGTAAACCACTTCATTGATTTTGAGCCTCCTTGTCATGGAGAAGCGATAGGTGAATAAGTATGGCTAGATTCCATGACAAAAGAATACCAGTACATATTTAAGAATTATGTATGAGATATTGTTTCGAGACCAGAAGGGAAGTATATGGTGACTTCCAAGTGGATCTATAAGATCAAGCATTCAACTAATGGAAGTGTCAAGAAATACAAAGAGAGATCTATAACTAGAGGATTCCCACAAATAGAGGGAGTCGTCTATGATGAGACACCTGATCCAGTAAACCCGCTACACTTCCATCCGTACGATCATCCATGAGTTGGAGATTACATCAGATGGATGGATTCTTGATGAGTTTGGGATTTAGCAAGGGTGTTGTTGATCCAAACCTATATTATTACATTATTGGTGACGAGAGCTTGATTTTGATGACTTATTCAGGAAGCTGTGTTGTTGGATACAAGTAAACTTTGACTTTTGATTTCGAGATAAAGGATTTAGGTATGATGCACTACTTCTTGGGACAAGAAGTATGACAAAGGACTGGTGAGATTTTTCCTGATCCAATTGAAATATACAGTGGGGATATTAAAGAAGTTCAGTATGACTAAATGCAAATCCATGCCTACACCGATGGTGATGGATTTGAAGAAAAATGAATGATGATGATTTATACAAGATTGATCCACGACTGATTAGATCACTGATGTATCTGGTTAATACAAAACTCAAAATATGTTATGTAGTGAATGTACTTATCCATTTCATGAGTCAGCTGAGACAGAATCACTGGACAAAAACAAACATGTATCTATGAGGCACAGTTGAATATGGCATGAGATATGCCTCTAGTGTAGACTTGAGTTTGTAGGGATATGCATAAAGTAAAGTGGACTGGAAGAGCACAGTCAATTATTATTTTACCTTGGAGTTTGTCATGGTTTCCTGGTGCAACAAGAAACAAAGATCTGTGGACTTGAGTACCACAAAAGCAGAGTATATAACATTGAGTGTGCGAAGCAGTGTGGCTTCACAAGCTTCAGAAAAATTTACATGATCATGAGATGGATTCTATGATTCTAACCATAGTTGTGTGGAGATCTTTGAGAAACCTATGTTTTATGATAGATCGAAACACATTGAGATAAAATATCATTATATCAGAGACATGATGCAGAGGAAATAAATACACATGCAATACTTTCATACACTTGAGCAAATTGCAGATATCTTCACCAAACTACTTGCCAATACAAAGTTTGAGTACTTCCGTGAGAATCTGGCTTGGTGGAGAATACCTCTCTAGCTGAGAGGGAGTGTTGATGACTAAAACCAAGACGAATTTCAAGTACTTCCATGAAATACTTGGCCTGGTGGAGAATGCCTCCCTAGCTGAGAGGGAGTGATGATGATTACAGTTGCATGAGACATCCTCTAGGAAACAGACTTGAGAGAGAGCCCATGAGATGGGTGTGTGGTTCCTATCTAAGACAAAACTACGTCCTTTGTGCAGAGAGTTGAGATGATACTCCAGATGATTTTCCTGTGTAACGCGGTGAGAAAGAATATCTGTTGAGTTGGACATGCCTGTGACGGAGTAGAGGTGAACATGTGGAAAATCCCATGAGTTGGGTGCATCGTTCTGAGACATAGATTAAATTATGTATTAGCCTCCTCTAAGAAGAGAGTTGAGATGATGTGATACTCCAAATGATTCTCCTGCGTAACACAATGAGAAAGAAGAACCTGTGGCTGAGCATAGGTGAACGTGATCCTAGTGGCTGAGCACTAGTGAGTGTGGTTCTCCTATGAGACACAATGAGATAGATATGTGGACATCCCTGTGGCTGATCATAGCTGGATGTGCCCCTAGTTGCTGAGTACTAGTGGGTGTATGATATCCTTTGCCATATTGTTCAAGAGTAGGAATTATCTGTAACCTTGTTTGTGATGCAAAGGGTACAGGTCGACCCACCATAAAGTGAAATATAATTAGTGTAAAAGATAATTAATATGGTAGTTATTAATTATATTATGAGTTATTGAGCTCGACCCTGTTGTGCCAATAGACACTTCTGTTGACATGTTTATTCTAATATAAATAAAGGTAAATTCCCCATTGAGGAATCTTATCATGAGTGTAAGTTTGGAAATTTCAGCAAACACTTATTATTGGGAAAAGTGTGCACCTCTCTTGGGCGCTAGGTTTCTAGGGTTTGTGAGCACCCTTTGTTGTTATAAGTGTTTATGGTGGTGGATGTCTTTCTCTTGAAGAATATAACAAAGGATTAGCTGGGTTTTCTTCCCTTGTTGAGAATGGTTTCCCATGATACTTCTTGTGTACTTGTGCATGTTGTTTCTTCTTGTGATCGTGGTTACTGCAACAAATTGTTTATGGTTTAAGTAAAATGATAAAATGGAATGAACCTCATGCTTAAGCCTATCCTATTGAAAAATCAACAAGTGGAAGGGTTCCAAAGTATGGAAATTCCCCCTTCTATGTTGATCGTGTTGGTTTCCATGGCTCTTGCTTGCTTCCAACATTTTGTGAGAATTTGGAGAGCTTCGTCTCCGACACACTTCGTTTCTTGTAAACAAAGAATTTTTGGTTGTTCTTTCACGATCCTTTCTCGTAGCATGCATTGATTGCTACGTCCATTGAGACATTTGGTGTTCCATGAGAGAATATTCATGATGAGGGTGGGGGTTGGAGAGGGGGGAAGTTGTCCGAGATAATTAATGTAAAAGATAATTCATTTGGTTAATATTATGAGATAGAGAGGTTGGCCCTGTTGTGCCAATAGACACTTATATTGATAGGTCAATTCTAATACAAATAAAGGTAAATTACCAATTGAGGAATCTTATCATAAGCGTGAGTTTGGAAATTTAAGCAAACACTTATTCTTGGTATAATTGCACACCTTTTTTGGGTTCTAGGTTTCTAGGGTTTGTGAGCACCCTTTTGTGTGCTAAGTGTTTATGGTGGTGGAGGTCTTTATCTTGAAGAATATAGGAAAGTATTGGTTGGGTTTTCTTCCCTTGTTGAGAAGGGTTTCCTAGGATACTTCTTGTGTACTTGTGCATGTTGTTTCTTCTTATGTTCTTGGTTGCTGCAACAAATTGTTTATGGTTTAAGTAAAATGCTAAAATGGGATGAACTTCATGCTTAAGCCTAGACGATTGAAAAATAAACATGGTATCAAAGAATAGGTCTTGGAGAAACCCTTCACAAGAACTTAAAGCTAAGTTGTCCTTCTTCTGCAGTTCTGTACGACCTCTAGGTTTTCTGCAAAATCTGTACGACCCTCTTGTTTGACCTTTTCAGAACTTTACACTTGGATGTTGGGGCTGAAATTTGGATAAGGGTGTATGACCTTCTTCAACGCACCTCCAGGGACTCTCGAAGTGAAATTTCGAGGATTTTGAATTTTTGGCCCTAGGGTTTCTAGGGTTCCACAACTTTCTGCAAAATTCTGGTTTTAGGGTTCCTGCAACTCATTGAAGAAACATTTCAGCTCAAAAGGTATTCCTATGACACTCTCAAAGATTATTGTTGGCAATCATAAGCCCAACAAAACCTAAGGTTACTAGTCTAACCTATCCATTAGGTTTTCTAAGTCCAATTAACAAGAGTTTGTGAAGAAATCTGAAAATATGAAGAACATAACTTTAGTGGAAGATAGGATTGATGGATCAAGCAACTTCAACTCCTGGAATTCAAGGATTCAGGTCACCCTTGAAGAAGATGAACTTTTGAGTGTGATAACAAAGACTTTGCTAGAAACAACTACCGATGAAGAAAAGGAAATAAGAAGTGGAGAATATGTCAAGGCAAGAAAAATAATCATCTACTCAGTGAGAGATCATCTCCTACCTCGTATTTCCAACCTGAAGACAACTTATGAAATGTATGAAGCACTGAAAGATATATTTGAAAGTGACAACACCCTCATAGCCCTTACCTTAAAGGGCCAACTTCAAAGTACCAAAATGAAAAAAGGTGATACAATCGCTACCTTCTTTATGAAGATATCAGAGATCAAAGATTAGCTAGGTGCCATTAGAGAAATCATGTCTGATAGAGAACTTGTCTTATCTACTCTCAACAATCTTCCAAAACAATGGAAACCTTTTGTTCAAAGCATCAGTGGAAGAGAAAAATTACCAACTTTTGATTGTATATGGACATATTGTACTCAAGAAGAACTTAGAATTAGAAATAGAGGAGTGGAAGACTCCCCTGATGACAACCATGCTCTTTCACTTCATACAAAGAGAGGAGGAAGATTCAAAAGAAACTTTAGACAAACATTCATAGATGAGAAGACTCCATTAGCTTTAGGTCATAATCAAAGAAGATATGTTTTAGAGATTCAGTGCTTCAAATGTGACAAATATGGACACTATGCAAGAAATTTTCCAACTGGGAAGAAAGGAAGACAATATGCTTCTACCATTGACATTGATTCAGACCCACCTCAAAAGTATGAAGATAAGAGAGATGGGAATTACTTCCTCTAAACCAAATAGATATTTGAGCATGACTGCAGATACAGGTAAATTGTTTGATTATTAAACTTATAGTTGATTGCATTCTTTATAAGTGAAGGGTATTATTTCTAGTGTGGGAGCCCTCGTGACTTGGACCATTATCCCTAGTATGGGAGTCCAAACCTTATTGATTGATTATTATGCTAGTCAAGTAGAACACCCGATGACATAAAAGATATAGCAAACAAGTAAAATAAGACATCCATCCTTCAGACTTCAGAGTGAGTTACTTGACTCAGAGGGAGTCAAACAAAACAAGAATAAGGAAGAAACAATACCTTCTCCCCCTTCAACAGTTTAGAGGGAGACAAAAATTATTCCAGCCGATCCAGTTGCTCCAGTTGATATGCCTAGAGATATTGCAGTAGGGCATAAAATACCTTCCTAGGCTTGACAAACTCTGCAACATGCAGAGGAACATACAATCCCCTCAAGGCACATCCCGAGAAAGCAAAAGAGATTTTTCGATCTACCCTTCAGCCATGAGCCACTTCATCGATTCTGAGCCTCCTTGTCATGGAGAAGCGACAGGTGAACAGGTATGGCTAGATGCCATGATAGAAGAATACCAGTACATATTTAAGAATGATGTATGAGATATTGTTTCGAGACCAGAAGGGAAGTATATGGTGACTTCCAAGTGGATCTATAAGATCAATCATGGAACTAATGGAAGATTCAAGCAATACAAAGCGAGATTTGTAACCAGAGGATTCCCACAAACAGAGGGAGTTGTCTATGATGAGACACATGATCCAGTAAACCCGCTACACTTCCATCTGTACTATCATCCATGAGTTGGATATTACATCATATGGATGGATTCTTGATGAGTTTGGGATTCAGAAAGGGTGTTGCTGGTCCAAACCTATATTATTACATTGTTGGTGATGAGAGCATGATTTTGATGACTTATTCAAAAAGTTGTGTTGTTGGATACAATCAAACTTTGACTTCTGATTTCGAGATAAAGGATCTGGGTATGATAAACTACTTCTTGGGACAAGAAGTATGACAAAGGAATGATGGGATTTTTCTTGAGCCAAGTAAAATATACAATGGGGATATTAAAGAAGTTCAATATGACTAAATGCAAATCCATGCCTACACCGATGGTGATGGATTTGAAGAAAAATGAATGATGATGATTCAAACAAGATTGATCCACGACTGATTGGATCACTGATGTATCTGGTTAACACCAAACTCGATATATGTTATGTAGTGAATTTACTTAGCCATTTCATGAGTCAACCGAGACATACTCACTTGACAACAACAAAAAATGTATCTATGAGGCACAGTTGAATATGGCATGAGATATGCCTCCAGTGTAGACTTGAGTTTGCAGGGATATGCAGAAAGTACAGTGGACCGAAAGAGCACATTCAATTATTGTTTTACCTTGGAGTTTGTCATGATTTCCTGGTCCAGCAGGAAACAAATATCTGTGGACTTGAGTACCACAAAAGTAGAGTATATAGCATTGAGTGTGTGAAGCAGTGTGGCTTCACAAGCTTCAGACAAATTTACTTGATCATGAGATGGATTCTTTTATTATAACCGGAGCTGTGTGGAGCTCTTTGAGAACCTGTGTTTTATGATAGATCGAAACACATTGAGATAAAATATCATTATATCATAGACATGATGCAGAGGAAATAAATACACGTGTAGTATCTTCCTACACATGAGCAAATTGCAAATATCTTCACCAAACTACTTGCCAATACGAAGTTCGAGTACTTCTGTGAGAAACTAGCTTGGTGGAGAATACCTCTCTAGCTAAGAGGGAGTGTTAATGACTACAACCAAGACAAAGTTCAAGTACTTCCATGAGAGACTTGGCCTGGTGGAGAATGCCTCCCTAGCTAAGAGGGAGTGTTGATGATTACAGCTGCATGAGACATCCTCCAGGACACAGATCTAAGAGAGAGCCCATGAGATGGGTGTGTGGTTCCTATCTAAGACAAAACTGTCTCCTTTGTGCAGAGAGTTGAGATGATACTCTAGATAATTCTCCTATGTAACGCAGTGTGAAAGAATATCTATTGAGTTGGACATGCATGTGACGGAGCACATGTGAACGTGTGGAAAAGCGCATGAGTTGGGTGCATCATTATGAAACATACATGAAATTATGTATTAGCCTCCTCTGAGAAGAGAGTTGAGATGATGTGATACTCCAAATTATTCTCCTATGTAACACAGTGAGAAAGAACATCTGTTGAGTTGGATGTGCATGTGGTTGAGTACAGGTGAACGTGATCCTAGTGGCTGAGCACTAGTGAGTGTGGTTCTCATGTGAGACGCAGTGAGATAGAGATGTGGAAATCCCTATGACTGAGCATAGTTGGATGTGCCCCTAGTGGCTGAGCACTAGTGGGTGTATGAGATCCCTTTCTATATTGTTCAAGAGTCAGACTTATCTGTAACCCTGTTTGTGATGTAAAGGGTATAGGTCGACCCACCATAAAGTGAAAGATAATTAATGTAAAAGATAATTAATATGGTAATTATTAATTGTATTATAATTTATTGAGGTCGGCCCTGTTGTGTTCCAATATACACTTATATTGATAGGTTCAATCTAATATAAATAAAGGTAAATTCGCCATTGAGGAATCTTATCATAAGTGTGAGATTGGAAATTTCAGCAAACACTTATTCTTGGGAAAAGTGTGCACCTCTCTTGGGCGCTAGGTTTCTAGGGTTTGTGAGCACCCTTTTGTGTGCTAAGTGTTTATGGTGGTGGAGGTATTTCTCTTGAATAATATAGCAAAGGATTGGCTGGGTTTTATTCCCTTGTTGAGAAGGGTTTCCCATGATACTTCTTGTGCACATGTGTGTGGTGTTTCTTGTTGTGATCTTGGTTGCTGCAACACATTGTTTATGGTTTAAGTAAAATGATAAAATGGAATGAAATTCATGCTTAAGCCTAGCCTATTGAAAAATCAACAAGTGGAAGGGTTCCAAAGAATGGAAAGGCCCCCTTCCGTGCTGATTGTGTTCGTTTCCATGGCTCTTTCTTGCTTCCAACATTTTGTGAGAATTTGGAGAGCTTCGTCTCCGACACACTTCATTTCTTGTAAAAAGAGAATGTCTGGTTGTTCTTTCATGTTCCTTTCCCATAGCATGCATTTCTTGCTACGTCCATTGAAACTTCCGATGTTCCATGAGAGAATATTCATGATGAGGGTGGGGGTTGGAGAGGGAGAAAGTTGTCTGAGATCAACTAGATATGTCCCAAGTTTACCAGGAACTGGATTATTTCTTGGATGAGTAGTTGTGTTGGTTTTCTTCCCATTTTCTTCTAATATTTTGTGGGTTTGCGTTGATATTTTGAAGGCCGCCATTGAATTCCTAGGCATGAGTTAGCTCTAGTCTATCCTCGCACAAAAGAGTTGAGGAATACTTTGTGCACTTTGTGTAGTTGGTTCAGTGGGATTGTGTAAAGTTCTTTTTTCTAGTAAGCTTGTTCAAGATGTACCAAGTCTATTCCCACTAAGTCTTAGTCTTCAAGGTCGATGTTAGGGTCCCCAATTTCTTGTCCTAGGTTGGATGGAAGAGAGGTAACCAAGGGATTGGCCATGGGATTATGGTTCTGAGGAGGAAGATCCATTGATTTTCCTTTGGGGTCCGATGATGGAGCTGATTCAGGCAAAGAAGTTGAAGGGTTGAGATGATCCTCTAAGATTTGTTTTAGGGTGTCAAAGGAATTGTTGGTARAGGGGCTAGTCAAGACTTAAAAGGTCAATTTTCTAGCTAGTTTCATGCAACGATGAGTGACCTAAGTGTAACCATATTTGGATTTGTCAGGAGTGGAGGGATCTTCCTTGTTGGAGTTATTAAGAGRGAATTCACGGAAGAGATGGCCGTGTTCATGAMATTTACTACAAYGGAATGGTATGTGCTCATAGTCTAAGGTTTGGGACCATTCTTCATCGTGATATTCTAGAGTTATGGCATCGGGAAGGGGTTTGTAAATATTGAGATAGAAACAAATGYGGGCATAGGCGGTGTACCTTATTTGTTTTGTGGCCTCTGAATCTTTGACATAGACTCTAATCGTGTTGCCGATGCCTGCTAGAATTTCCTCCAGCCAGAATTCCTGGGGTAAAAAGTATAGTCGTAACTAGACTGGTGCATGCRAGAAGTCCTCCTTCTTCGGACTGAACTTTTCTGTCCAAAAACGTAGGAAAATCCCTGTTGAGTTGTAGAACTATGGGCATCCATCAAATATTTTGTTTATGTCTTCTAGATTGTCAAAAATGATGGTAAAGAAGCCTTTGGAGCCTAGTTGTAAATCGTAGTGACCTTTGGGTTTCAACCAGTGTTGAATCCATTTCACTACATCCCTTTCCGAGGGCCAAAGGCCCGAGAATTTTCCCACCAAAGCATAATCATGCATATATTTCTTTTGGTATTCTATTCTGGGTGTATTTATCACGTATTTAGGGGCCGTAGGCACATGTAGGATGCATTTTCCAGGTTCCCAAATGCGATCTGCTTTTGCATGGTCTAGTCCTAGATCTATTTACATGCCTTTTTTCTTTTGCATTCCTTCTTCCCATAAGATATTTCTCAACTCGAAAGGTGTTTCGAAAGGCAGTCGTTTGAAGTGCCTGTTTCCCGGGTCAGGTGGGGCGACCTTGCTATAGGGGCCTTGGGGCCCCTCTTCCACGCCGATCATGGCTAAACCAAGATGGCAGCCAATAGCTCGAAGCAAGAGTGTGAATTAGAAACCCTAGAGGCTTAAAGCGAGGGTTTTTTGTAGCTAGGAGTAAGGCAATGTATCATTATTGAACATTTCAAAATAATTAAATGTTTTCAAATTTTTATTTTTCATAAATAAATTGTCATATTAGTAAATGCATATAAAGAAATTAATTGTATAGATGTTATTGAAATATCATTCAGAAACATGTCAAAATAATAATATGTTATTCTATGTATGTTATCGTAAAGGGTTAGATCAATCACTTGTTGTCAATGTTGTTTGATATTTGGAAAGTTTTGTGTTGACAAGTGTTTTTCTTGAATTCCCCTAAATTACTAGGTACACTAGCTTATGCTAACAAGTTTACTAGGGATGCCATCCATAAATGGGGAAACATCCCTTAAATTTCCCCACAAGGTTTTCCTTGAAGCAAATCATGCACATAATATGTTATCATATATAAATTATCATACATGAGCCACAAGATGAGCCTTATTTTTGGGATGGAATTGTCTTTAACAATTTGTCTAGAAACTTTGAAGTGACAAGATATTGCTCGTAACTTTGAAAATTTCATTTAATTTCATTTTCAATTTTCAAAGTTCCACCTACCATGTCTATCATTCGATTTTTTTTGGGAAAACATCGAAATAGATTATGTCCAAGAAATAAGGCTCGCTTAAGAAGTAATATGTATTAAGATAAAGAGATTTATGTGTTTATAATTACAAAAATACATTCACTTCTACTTTATTATTATGTTCAAGTTAAGTTAGTTAAGATTCAAGACCATATTTTCATGTATAACATCTTCAACTTTCCAAAACATTTTTTCCTCTAAAGACCTTATTAATATACATTTATTTTCAAAAGTGTGAAAATTACAATTGTTGCATACTATGAGGGGGGGGGGGTGCAATTCCCAACACCATCCTCTGACAATGATAAAGTGGGTGATGGGAGAATGATCTTTTGCATTGTTCCCCATCCCCCACTAGCTACAACTACTACAATTTTCACCTTGTTACAACTTTCGGTTGGGGAGGTAGGGGAGGGTGTTGTGATACCCCACATTACCCCTCCCTCCCATGCACACCAATAACATAGGTAGTGAGACAGAATAAGGTGATTCTCCTCCCCTCTCTTACACTATTGTAACAATTGTAATGTTGTGAGTGGGAGGGGAAAGATGCATCATTTCCCCTCCCATCACCCATGTCAATTGTCATGGGATAGGGAACATCACCCCCCTCACACCATCCATGATATTAGGTGGTGTGAGTGGGAAGGGTAATGGCATGGGTGCATTTCCACCTACCTATGCTTATGTATGAAATAATATTTTCACATATAATGAGTTTGATAGTGATCAATGAGATTCATCGCAATCCTCAATTCACCTTTATCATTCAACAAAATTGTTGTGGATATGGAGGAAGTGTACATTATTGGAATGATTTTTTCCTTTGTGTAAGTTGTCAAAATATCAATCATCCCATTAACCTCAACCTCAATAGCACTTGTTTACATATTTGAATAGAAAATGCCAGACACTAATAATAACTTGGTTGAATAAAAATTTGTGTGTTTGCATCTATGATCATCACATCCATGAAAACCACTAAGTATATGATGAACTCACAATATTGAAGGATAGAATCAAAGCTTCCATGTTCATTGAGGTTGTATTTGAAGAGATTAAGCTAGTCCTTAGCTCCTAGGAAATGGGTGCCCACCAAGATTGATATTAACATGTTGGTACTTCCCAACATCGACATGACCATCAACATTCTCAAAGGTGAGGTTGGTGAGGCTAAATGTGGGACCAACTCCAATGATAAGTAGATAAAAAATTGAATCCTATAGTTTTCATATAGGGATTATTTTTCCAACAGGTTTGGAAAAGCTTTTTTTTTGACATTATTTTATGACGATGTATACTATAAAGGTTTTCCAATAATTGTTTGAGAATCTAAGTTTGACTTATATTCTATTTTAGTATTCGTCTTTGAAATTTATGAAATTTTAAAGAGACCCTCATCTCTCTAAATATGAAAACCTTTCACGCTTGTTTTCTTAAAAAGCCATTGTATCACACCAATGATGATTTAGAGAATGTTATTATTGTGTTTCTATATTCATTTTTTATAAATTCAAAGACACATTCTTAGCAAAATTTAGTTGGATCTACTCCAGGAAATAATGGATGAGTCCCCTATCACCCAAGACATTTTTAAAGAAGAACAAATGGTATTTATGTAGTATTAGTCATCTCTTCGAGGGAGGGGGAACATTGGAAGTTAAAGTTACAGAGTCTCTGGATGCAAGTTGGAGATCAGAATACCTCCTTTTTCCACAAGAAATATAAAGCTGACCTATGGAGGACCAATGTGAAAGAAACCATATCAAAGGATGGGGAAATATGTTTCACTTTTGAATAGATCAAGTAAGCGATTTTAAATACAAACTCGTCACCTTGGAATACAAACTCTCCCTCTCTCACCTGATTATAGAAGAATAAATATGGAAGATAGTCCTCCAGTTCGATCCTGATAAGACCCTAGGGATAGATGGGTTCACGGGTCATTTTTACAAGAAGTTCTAGCATATAATAAAATTTGATCTTATAAGGATGATTAAATACACCCAAAAATATTCAACTCTACCTTCCTGATGCTCCTTGCCAAGGAAAAAAATGCCACCTATTTCTCCAGGTTTAGGCCTATCTCTTTTTGCAACATCTCATATAAGATCATGGCTAATATCATTGCAAACAGACTTAAGCCACTTCTCCACAAGGTCATTTCCCCCAATCAAGGAGAATTTGTCTAGAATAGGTGGATTATGGACAATATAATCTTGGTTCAAGAAGAAATCCACTCCAACAAGGCCAGGGGGGACAAAGGAATTATCATCAAAATCGACATGGGAAATGTGTTTGACCAAGTAAGGAATAACTTTGTTTTTGGGATCCTCCAAAATTTTGGCTTTGACACAAGCTTCACCAATTGGATTTATGCTTGCATCAACACACCTTGGATTACCCCCATAGTAAATGGTCGCCCCACCACTTTCTTCAAATACACTCGTGTTATTAGAAAAGGCTACCCCTTTTATCCATTTATGTATATCCTCATGGAAGAATATGTTAGCAAAAGGTTGAAATCTAAAAGAGCCATGGGACACATCCCAAGAATCAGTATTATTTAGGGAGTAAAAAAGATAAACCATTCAAAATTTGAAAACAACACCTTGCTGCTTGGAGGAGATTCAAGGGTCATCGAAACTCGTTTCAAATCAACCTTAGACCAGTTCTCTGTAGCTTCAGGGGGATTGGTTGGAATCCATAAGAGCCAAATATATGTCTCGAATGCTAGCATTAACTCCCTTACTTCACTAGACACAATTCTTCAATTCTCTTTCACCGTAAACTGGAGTTCCTTCAAACAAATGTGCATGCCTATCTGTCTACATTCCACAACCTCTTTGCTTTGGAAACACATTCTTGAAAAAATAAAGGTAAATTTCAGAAATGGGGAGATCACTGGATCAGTCTTGCAAATCACCTGGTTCTGATCAAATTAGTTTTGTCAGTCTATCCCATTTATCAATACTCCTTTATGGTCACCCATAGGATCATTAACTCTTCTTTGTCTAGGGAAATCAAGAAGTTCCTTTGGCAAGGATGGAATTCCAACCACAAATGCTTTCATCTGGTAAATTGGAATATAATCAGGGCTCTTAATATAAGAGACAGGTTGGGAATCATTGATACGACCCTCGTGAATGTGGCCACAGGAGTAAGGATCCTATAGAGGCTTATATTCGATAGAAGCACATGGTGAAAAAAATTCATCCTGTTTAAATATATAGGTGGAGATCAGCTCTGTTTCCTAGACAGTCTCTCTACGGTCCCCTAAGGTTCATAATTTGGAATTTTCTCAAAGTTTCCCTACCCCTGATTCAAGACCTACTAACATGGATCCCTAACAAGAAATAAATCAAGGTCTGGCAGGACAATATCATGGGGAAACCCCCATTGTCTTTCGATCCTAGTTTTCTCCCTCTCTAGAACTAGCTCATGTCACGGGGGATATCCACCCTCTTTAACATCTCCTCCTAGTATTCCTTACTTCTATGGATCAGATGGTACTTAGGAGAAGTCCCTAACCATCTCCAGGATTCTACTAACCACCTAGTTTTGAACCTCAATAGGATTCCCCCCCAATACCTCTTCGATATGGACTCCCTTGGCTAGGGGGAATAGGGATTCACAGTGCACATGGGTTATGAACGTCAAATACTTCATTATGTTCTTCCACCAAAGGAAAAACTCCGGAGAAACATTTGGAGTCTTGATTACCTCCCAAAAATCAACATCATTTGTTGGACCTTGGCTCATGGAAAGATGCTCACAGGAGAAAATCTAATCAAGCGAGGAATCGAAGGCCCTTCCATATGTGTCCTCTGCAACATTTCGAATGAATCCTCTGAACACATTTTTTTGAATTGTGATTATTTCAAGGTAGTTTGGCAAATGGGTCTTCAAGGGATTTCTCATCGGGTTTGTTGGCCTGACTCGATAGGTCATCTCCTCGGAAAATGGAATTCTTTGTATATGGTTTCCTTCCTCCACAAGCCCCTATTGAATAAAAAAATGGACCTCCCTCCAAAAATACATTTGCTAGCAACTTTGGTTAGCCAGGAACAAAGTTATTTTAAAGATATTACCCCCTTGCCTAGTGTGGTCATCTCCAAATCCCACAAGCTTTTGTATGAGAATTTCAATGCTCGACAACTCAAGCTCTCCTCTCCCCAGGCCGTGGATGGTGTCGAGGAAATTTGGACCCAACAAATATTATTCATCACTCAGTTCCTCCCACCCATAGACCCAAATCACTTTGGTATCTTCATTTTTCTCCCACTGAACTCACTGTTTGGCTTCTCTCCCAAAACATCCGCACTCTTTGTTTTAACGATGATTCAAAATGGAACCTAGGGGTGGCATTATCGGGTGGGGTTATCCTAGGCCCTATAGGATCTCTTGAATCATCCTATTCTTGGGGAATTGGCCTCGTTACAAATAACCAAGCATAGGCATACGCCCTCCTACAAAGATGTTCTACTTTCTAGTTAGAAAAATATCACTTAGCTAAATATAGTGGGGGATTGTGTGATCATAATACACCACTTCATATCACACTCCTCTGCCCTGGACTTTAGAATCATCTCCATCCTCCTAAGAACACAACACACTCTCTCCTCTACCCCCCTTGCACACTTCTACCGTGTCTATTGTGAAAAAAATGGCCCCATTGATCACCAAGCCAACTTAGCCGCCACCATGCAACCAAGTGCATTGAATGTTAATGTAACTACCTCCCACGCTCCCATAACATGATTTTAGCATGTACTATAGTCTTATCTGGGAGGGGGTGCATGGTATCACCTTTCCTCATGTCATAGCCCCTCCTCTCTCCTCAATCTAAGCCTAGTTGATCCTTGTCTCATGTTTGTATTCCTCCCTTGTGGCCCTATCCTTTCCACCACAGGTTTTCCTCAAGTCTCAGTACGAACCCTGATCATTTTCGTAAGTGGAAACCATTCCACACGTAGGGAAACCCCATGGTTTGGATGACTCCCCTACTCCATGAAGATACCCCTTGCTTTTCCCAGCTCACTATTTGTCATATCCTATCTATAGATCACTCTGATCTCATAATTTAATGACCTTGGATTTGGATGTATTCTTCCCATCATGGAAATAACTTGGCGTTTGTGTGGATTCTCCTTAAATTTCCCTGCCCGGGTCGGGTCTCTCGTTCCACCTCTAATCATCCATCGTCACTCTACCATTCCTTATCTCTCCTAGAATAGATCCCAAGAGATAATCATTGAGGGAAAGATAGAAATCAGGTCATCAAGCGACTCAGATCTCTCTTATCAATCAAACGAATTCACTCTGGAGGAAATTCAGTCTGTTATCTTGGAGCTCCAATCAATCAATAATGGAATAGATTTCTAGGTAGAATTCATATATGGAATATTGGTGCAGCAATGCAAACAACGAAGAGATTGATAGATGAATTTATAACGCTCCAGTCCCAGATTGTCGAACTCCAATTCCACCAGCTATAATCTCATCCACCCCCTAGCTGATCCAGGTGGATATTGGTGGCCACACACCTGTTCCAACTGGCTCCTCTTGTCAGTTTTTAGTTCAACACATTCTTCTATACTTATTTGTAATTGTGGGATTTACACTTTCGGGGTTGTCTGAATCCCTACACATATTCTAGGTGAATATTGGTGGCCTCCCACCTAATTCAACTGGCTTATTTTGTATGTTTTCATGTCAGCAGATTTTGTTGTACTTCTAGGGCCATTTTGGGGCCCTAAACAATGTTATTTTGTCTCTCCATAGTCAAATTGTAGACAGAGTTAGAGTTTGACCGTGTAATGTGTATTTCTCAAAAAGACCTTTCCAATGGGCTATCACGCACCTAAAATGGATATTGTATTCAAAAGTTATGACCCCAGGAAGTTAATGTACTAACTTACCCAAACAGGTCCCACATGACTTTTGGCGTTTCATCTCGTAGGGTTGGGTTTTTGGATGTCTAAGGTTTTGACATTCATGGTTATCATAAAAAGGACTTTAGAGCCTCATTGTAATCATCTTCTTGTGAATGAGCGTAGCCATCACATCTCTTCTCAGAGATAAAGCTACCACCATTCTAGCGAGTCTCACACTCTGTATTTTTACAGTCTCTTTACAATTATTTCATTAATATAAATCAAGTATTGTTGTATTTATTTGTTTCTGGAAATTTTCATGAGCATTTCATTGTAATTTATATGCTTTCATTTTGTCTTCGCTCCTAAATCTGGATCAGTGGTATGAGAGTAAGATGCTCTTGTTCGTTTTTCAACACATGCCCCTGATGAGGTCCGAGTATAGCCAGTTGGGTCTCGAGTTTTTATCTCTCGAGGAAAATCACTCATGCATGACCAAGAAACCCTCGATGGCGGTAGAAAAGAAAGATGATGGAGAAGAATATTCTATTAACGTGTTGCTTGAGAAATCTCTCGCACGACAGAGGGACGAAATGATGGATAATTTTCACACATTATTCAATGCCTGGTGATAGAAACAGACACATCTTCATCAATCAACCATTTTGGAGGAACCTCTCCCTTCAAGGTACAAGTTAATTTTGATATTCCCATATTTGAAGGTCAGATAGATGCAGATTCCCTAGAAAAATGGTTAAATATATTAGAAGGTTATTTCTCTGTTAAAAAAAAAATCGACAGGGAAAAGATCACCTTTGCACTCCTCAAGGATCTCCCCCATGTCAAACATTGGTGGGAAACTTACTGGGAGAAAAGTTCCATAGAGGAATATGGAATATATGGGGATGAGCCCACTTGGGATTTTTTTGTGGATGCGGTCAAAGAACAATACTATCCTGTTGATAACTATGAAGACCAGTGCATGAGATGGACCACACTGCGACAAGAGAAGACCCAAACAGTGTTGGAGTTCACAAATAATTTCCATACCTTGCGCACCAAGATGGGTATCAAAGACTTCGAGCAACATCTGGTTCTAAAATACTGTGGGGCTCTACGTAGGTACATCCAAACCAAAATGGATTTCCTAAACATCTCATCATTGGGAGTTGCCTATCGGTATGCTGTCAAAATCGAGCAGAAATTTAGGCATCGGAACAAATGGGAATTCGGGTTTGCAAATCTTCCACAACCAAAGCATGGTAAATACGAACCTATCAAATAACCTCCAGACAACTAGTCCAAGAAACAAGACAAAAAGGGTAAAGGGAAGACGAAGAATGACACTGGGAAGTGGTCTGACTTCCACAAAATCCCCTGGCACAACACCAATGAATGTCGCTCGAAACAATCATTGGTGGCTGAGGTAAAAGACATGGAGCCGAACCCTGATTCAAAATCCGATCCAGAAAATATAAAAATAGACAGATCATTGACGCATACCCCACTGCTACTGTCGCGACCACAACAATTCAACCAGAAGAATTAGTAGATCCTGAAGAAGGGGAGCGCCTCTTCCATTCACAGATGTGGGTGAAGGGGACCCCATTGCATTTTATTATTGATAATGATAGCCAAAAAAACCTCATCTCAACTAAGGTCTTCAAACAGTTGGGGTTGTTGACAACACCACACCTGCAACCATACAACATTGGGTGGCTTCACCAAGGACAAGATCTTCGTGTCAGCCAATAGTGTCGCCTGTCCTATGGCATCCATCGCTTCAAGGATGAGGTAGTGTGTGATGTTTCCCCTCTTGATGTCCGTGATGTTGTTTTGGGAAAACCATATATGTGGAGACATCATGTTTTCTATGAGTCTAGACCCCATAGTGTCATTATTACTCTGGGAGGTTAGCTCTATAGGATACCAGAGGTAGTTCCTATTATTTCTCCACCAAAACAGTGCCAGAAGGTAATCTCTCATATTGCAAAATTCATCATCTTCACAATATGTTCAAATGATGCAAAAAATACCACTACAACCACTGCAGCCTCAACACCTTCTATCCAACAAAAACATATTATTTCTTCACCTACAATGGTGCCTACACAATGACCCCTCAAACCCAAAGACAACATATTGGTGGAGCATATTCAACCCTACCAGCAACAGGTGTGTGACAGTATTCCATAGACCAAGCATCACAACTTCTTCAACAAAGCACATAGCTCACCAAGATTCAGATTCAGAAAATGATTCCCCCTCTTCCTTTGGCACACAACGCAATAGAGACCATTGCTTCTTAAGGGGGGAGGATTGATCCAGATGGATATTGGTGGCCACCCACCTGTTCCACCTGGCTCCTCTTATTATTTTTTAGTTCAACACGTTCTTTTGTACTTATTTGTAATTGTGGGATTTACACTTCTGGGGCTGTCTGAAGCCCTACACATATTCTAGGTGAATACTAGTGGCCTCCCAGCTAATCCAACTGGCTTATTTTGTATGTTTTCATGTCAGCACATATTGTTGTACTTCTAGGGCCGTTTTGGGGCCCAAAACAATGTTAGTTTGGCTCGACACAGTAAAACTATAAACAAAGTCAAATTTTGATGGCGTAATGTGTATTTCTTGAAAATACCTTTCCAACGGGTTATCACGCACCTAAAACAGAGATCGTATGCAAAAGTTACGACCCCAAGAAGTTAAAGTACTAACTTACCCAAACGGGGCCCACATGACTGTTCGAGTTTCATATCCTAGGGTTAGGTTTTTTGATGTCTAGGGTTTTGGTATTCATGGTTATCATAAAAAGGCCTTCGGCCTCATCGTAATCATCTTCTTGCGAATGAGCATAGCCGTCACATCTCTTCTCAGAGATAAAGCTACCACCATTCTAGTGAGTCTTGCACTCTCTATTTTTACAATCTCTTTACAATTCTTTCATTAATAGAAATCAAGTATTGATGTATTTCTCAGTTTCTGGCAATTTTCATGAGCATTTTGTTGTAATTTCTCTTCTTTCATTTTGGCTCCACTCCTAAATCTGGATCACTAGCCTCGACATCTCATATGTAGATTGTTCTCCTGTGGGAGTGGGTAGCCTCCCAAACTTAAATGAGCTAGCCTCGGACAAGGAAATGCCACACCAAGGTAATCTGGGCAAGCATCCCCATGGTTAATTGTAATCCATTGTCTATTCTCCTTTTTACTTAGGACCTTCATATGTATATACACAACTAGAATATCTATAGAGGCTCTAGTCAACAAGAATAAATTCTACAATGTAATAGATAGAAAAGTCATCATTCAGAGCCAAGCAAAATTGCCTTTGTTTTCAGTAAGGCTTTGTTTTTGTAACCATACCTGCGTGCTTCGACCGTAGCTTTTTTAATAATATATATTTTCCATTTTTTAAATTTTAAATATAGATCATTTGATGACATTTGTAATGACTAATTTTTATATTCCTCTTTTTGGACGATTCCTATTTTTATAAGATTTTAAAGCTAAATTTCCATTCATTATATTGATAAGGGTTTCTAATGCAAAATTTTCACATGTAAAGAATCATTTAATCCTCACTAAATCAATGGGATGTGTCCATTATTAGTTAGTATATTCCATTAGGAAAGGGATTATAGTAAATGGTGTGCCGTTTTTTCAATAATGTTGCATTTTTATCCTAACTTTTCGCAAATGTATACCATTTTTTCAATAAAATTTCATCATTTAACTTAATTTTTAACAAGCTCAAACATGGTCCTTTTATTTGGCCTCATATCGAAGCACCATTAATTTTTTTTTTCTAATGTCCTATTCAATAATTACATTACACATGGAGTACATGTAGGGATATATAGATTGGAGCAAACATTGTTGTGTCGACCTTGTTCTCCACCTTCACTTCACTTGGCATGACCTTCTCTCATCTCTATTTACTTTCTTCCACCATATCAAACTAGAAATCGACCTTACAAACAAATAGATGCAATGAGATCCCCCTTGCATGCTCAAGATAACTCTATTGTGACCATCTTTATCCTAACGAAATAGACATTATGTGACAATATATATGTCAAGGAGAAGCACTTGCAAATGTTGTTATGACCATAACAGTTCACCAATGGAAATATTTTTACAAGGACCATGTTTGACCTTGAAGTACTAGCACTAATTTCTTTTGTAACTTACTATGATAATGGAAGGCCAGTACTATTGGACAATGGGATCAATTTCTGTCATTGTGGCGAAGGAATTATGATACAATGATTATCGAATATCTATAGTTCCTCTGCATCTAAGTATGGAATGGACTCAACCTAACCTACACAACTCAAATTCCTTATCTAAAGCGTGGCTTTATTCAAGTATGCATTTAACCAAAATTCTCTTTAGAGCTACATTAATAGTCTCACCAAAATTCTTGAGAATTTGAAATGGAGCTTGCTTTGGCTTCTTGAGCTTAAGTGCATGGATTTTTTCAGGGGATCGTTCTTGGTCTATTATTAACTCCTCGCCACATAAAAACACAAACAAGAATTCTTTTGCATCTCCTATAATGTTTCCATTAATCTCTTATCCCGTTGTATTTTCCCCTTTTTCTCAACCTCTAAACTCTACTCCCCTTCATTCTATCCCTTGGGTTACGAAATCCCATTGTGGCCATTTTTTAATGTCTATTATTTTTGTTTGAGCCGACACAACAACCTACCCATCTCTATCTGTAACTAGTCCAATTTATTGAAACAACATGAAACACCATCACCAAGAAGATGCCATAGCAGTGTGCACTCAACTTATACAAGATAGTTGGTTAGTTAAATCAAATTTACACCAGGAACTCAAATAACATCATCTAATATGCCTGGGTCACAATGTTGCACAGAATCGGTGGTTGACATGCAAAGTTAATGAATATAATACCATTTAGCGCTAGAGCTATAAATTCAATACCAAGCCATAAATTTAATATGATTCGACATTTAATTTTTGCAAGGTAGTGTGTAGCAGGGAGTGTCAAATTACAAATTCTCCATCTGCAAGTCAATCAAAGTTGCAAAGGCACTTAAATAACATCATCTTAGATGCCATAGTCATGGTGTTGCATACGTACAAAAAACAAGCGGTCAACATGCAAATTTTATGAATTTAATACCATTTCATGTAAAAGGTATAAATTTAATACCAAGCCATAAATTTAATGCCATTTTGCATTTAATATTAGAAAAGTAGTGTGTGGGTATGTGAATAAAATAAAGTGTCAAAACTAAAACTAATATGTTTCACTATTTTATTTATAGGTTTTAATGTCGTGCATAAACTCTCAGTTTTTAGCAATTCATTGGTTGTTGTGTGAATGTTAAATTTAGTTGCATTTATGTTTTATTAGTGTTGTTAGATGCATGAGTGTTTTAAGCATGATGCAATGCATTTAATTATAATTGGTATCAGAAAATTTTTATGGGTTTAGTAGTGGGGACACTACAAAGTGGTATTAGAGTTGTATGTTATAGCACTGGCTTGTCTGGGTCTGCTAAAGTAGAGAAAAATATAATACGTGTGTAATTTTTGGGGTGAAAATTTGTTTTTTCCCAGCATACAAAAATTGGGTCAAGGCCCTCAATTCAAAGTTTTGTATGTTGTTGTTGTATGGGGGTTGGTTTGGCCCCTAAGTGGTTGTTAACACTGAGTAAATTGTTGGGCTGAAGAAAAAATCTACAAAGGTAACCTACAAACCAACTTTAAGACTGGAAACTAGCCTTTCCAATCTAGAGAGGGCTCTCTCCCAGACTTGATCTCTGATAGACAGATTGATTTTGAACTGATGGTTATATTTAGATGTTTGTTATAGTTTTTTCAAGGTTTGCTAGCAAAGAGGTATAGTATTTCTATGGCTATGGAGTTAACCCCTGTAAACAAAAGAAAACAATCTCTGGTAGGTAGAACTCCTCAGAGGAACAAAGGATAAACAAGGTGATGAACTTCAGATTTGAGTTTAATTATGTAGGGTGAAAGAAGAATAGAAACACATAACATAATCAAAGCATCATAAAGGATGAATTCTAACCTTAGTTAAGAAGATAAATATAATTTAAATCAGTTAAGTTTAGAGAACCATTAGATGAATTCTGGACTTTTAATTTTCCAATTTAAAGAGAAGAAAAGTGCATATGAAAGTAAGTACACAAGGAATACATACGAAAAAGAGCACAATCTTCAGATCACCACCATTAGAATTTTTTTCATAAGGAATTCAAGATTTCTGCATTTGTATTTCTATTAGATTCAAAGAATTACATTGAGGATCAAAATGCCTATACTTATGCCCATGCCTCTTTACATCAAAATAGTCAACATATATATAAAAATAAGGCTACACTTAGCTTCTAGAAGTCGAACTACTATATCCAAGAGTTATGGATCTAATTGCTTTCAAAGAGAACAACAATCTCTACAAGATTTACCAAAAATAGAAAACCTGATTTGCCAATCATAATATAACCAAAATATCATTTGCAATCATATATCCTTGAGAAAAATTCGACCATGTGATTGTCATGAGTCATCATATGCACTGTTGGACAACCTTGTCACCCTTGCACAATGAATTCTGGTTATTGTTGCGCAAGTGTTGGTTACAACATTTGCGTAGCGACTTCCCGTAGAGAATCTTCATGCTGAGGTTGCTCGCGTGAATCCAGTTTGCAACAAAGGTCAAGATCATTCATCTTGTCCTTAGCTTCTTTATCCAATTTCACTTGTAGCTGTAAGGTCCTATTTTCCTTTCTCAATGACAAGTTCTGTCTCTTTAAATTTCCCACCTGCCTCAACAAAGCTGCATTCCTATTCAACTTTTATTGCGCATCAAAAATGACTGCACATGCATTGTCTATTGCTACATTTATTGTAATGATTCATGATACCTTCCTCTGACATTCTCTTTTATTCCCTGATCTTTATGATCTCATCTTGAGCTTCTCTTAGTTGCTTATTCAACCATTTTATGTTATTTTCTCCTCCTGTGGGTGAAGTAGGAGATTTCTGAATTTCTTTACTATGTGGTGTTTGTGCTTCAAGAGTCTTTTCTATTAGTTTTCTTTTCAATTCTCTATTCTCCTGGTAGAGTTGGGCTATAATATGTTGAGCTTTCTTGAGTTGTTGTTGCACCTCTTTTACATATGCATCTTTCTCCCCTGGTTTCATTTTCTCCTCATTGATCTCCTGGGTTGCAAATTCAACAAACTCTGTCTGAATTGTGGGTATGGGAAACCTTCTAGCAGAGGACCTGGTGCACGGTTTACTGGAACCATGTATCTCATTAGGTTCATCAGTGAATTTTACTTTTCTTATTTCCTTCGGGACTGGATGATTGAGTGATGGATTCTCCATCTCTTTTCCTTTTCCCCTTTCAGCAACACTTCCTCCTTTTGCCCATGAACTATGAGATGTTGATTTATCAACAAACAAGGGAGTATCTCCTTTAGGATCTATGGAAATGTTTGTTGAGGTCAATAAGGAATCCTAGTCCCTGTTTAACTTTCCAAGCTCTTCAACCACCAACAAATTTACCAAGGAAAAATATAATAGGCTACTCTTTGGTTGGCCAGCTCTAGATTGGACATTGTCTGCCATTTTCCCCAGGCTTCTACATAGGAAGAAGGGTAACTTTAGGGAGATTTTCCCTGTGAAATGCAACAAGAGCCTAATGTGGTATTGATATACATTGTCAAACCTACCCTCACAAGTAAAGTATTTCTGGATTACCCTCAAAAGCTTCTCAAAAGGTTCCAAAATATATTCACTAGGAATGGTGGCACCAATCTTCCGATTTCTATATTCATTTTTGAGAAAATCAATATAAAATGAAGTATCTAATGGCATACCTTTAAACCACTTCTCTCCCTGCATAGGAATCTTTGTAGCGACTGATATGGTCTCCCTTGACACTCAAAAAGTGATCCTTGCAATAGTTGCACTAACACCATTAAATTTAAGAGAAAATTGCTTTGTTAGCTACACATTATACCCCTGAACCTTTTCATAGAATCTCATGCATCCAACTTTTTCAAAGGACACCCTGATTGTTGGGTCTGCATTTACCAAATTTAAATTATGTGGCTCAAACCTCACGACTTCCCAACTGCTTACATTCTTTCTTTTTCATTGAGGAGTTGTCATGATGATGATATATTTCAACCTTGTGTGAACTGCAGGTGTGCAACAATAAATTGTAATAACCACTGCGCAGCAAAATGGGAATAGTAACCTCTGCGCAACAAATGAGAGCGATAACCTTTGTGCAACAAATGAGAATAGTGACTTTTTCATGGTGTGCAACAACGGGTAGCAACAGAAAACTCTATGCAACAAACGAATCAATGGCAGGAAACTCATCACAACAACAAACAATAGTAGAACACTCGGTGCATCAATGAATAGTAGTATAAAACTCTGCATAGCAACAAACATCAATGAAAAACTTGGTGCAACAAAAAACAACAACGGAAAACTCGATGCAACAATAAAGATGGCAAGAGTTTAGCTCAAATGAAGAAACGTTGGTTATGTGAAAAGAAAACTCGTTCCAGAGGCTAACTTGAAATGGGCTCCAAGAAAATCTCTTGAACAATGATTGAAACAAATGGAGAATGCGCAACAAAAAACAGAGTGAAATATTTTCATAGCGAATATCAACACAGAGGGTTTGCGTAGCAGAGAGCTTTGGAGCTTGTTGGAGAGGCTATGGATGACGCATAGGTCTTGGAGGCGATGGAGAAAAACAAAAGGTGGCCAACATTTATGCTCGAATGGATAAGGAATGGAATTATGGAAAGGGAAGTGGTTATCCATAGCGACAAGACGTTTCAAGGAAAGTTAAAGATTTGTGTAGTGAACTTGCGCAGCGGGTACACCTTTGAAGTTTGCAACAGTACAAGTGACATGGACTGCCATGATTTTTCCTTTTCTAACCTCATGATTAGGTTCTGATGAACCATAATAAATTTTGACATGACATTCACCCTAACCTTTGATTCGACCTTAGCACATAATTTCCCACTTTTTAATGTGATTTAAGACTTAGGAAAGTGTACCATTACAACTTGAACATGATGAACTTTACACTCTTGATTCTTTTCCTTTATGATGGTGTTTTATGAAAAAGACAAAACACCATTTAAACCAACTTATGGCTAAACCCCATACTGACATTTCAAGTCATTATTTATTTGATTACTGACCTCATAAACCTTGACACACTAACTATGACTCATCTAGGAATGTCTTTATTTTCCCAAGATCATGGCATGACTTTGAAAACTTTGGACAAACCTCTAACTCTAGCTATAAAAATCATGGTGCTAACAACTAGCTCCAATGAGGATGTTATCCTCCGAGTGAGGTAGCAAAGAAAAATAGACCAAGTGCCTGACCATTGTGCTTTATTCGACTCAGAAGACTCTAAACTGACAAACAAAATTATTTACAAGGATTTCTAGACATAACTTTGACTAAACTCAACATAAACTTAGGGCCTTCACTTCGGGCTTCACTTTTCTGTTGATTATTGAATTGAAATGCTTCACCTGAAAATAAAATTCTTATTTACAATGAAATGGAGAGACTGAATTTTTTTTAAGCAAGATATTGTTTGAGAAACCTGCTATTCACAGGTCCTCCACCAATGAGATCTCCATTGAGCTCCTGCAACAAATAGACATTGTTCCCATGGTATGCAACAATCTTGAATGGTCCCATCCAAAGATAGTCAAACTTTCCATGCTTCCCTCTGTCTTCATTTCTTGCATCCCACTTCAGTACCAAATCATCCATCTTGAAATCATCTTCCTTAGTATGCCTGTCAAGGGATCTTTTCATTTTATCTTGGTGCATTTGTGAGTTGTTGAAGACATGTTCTCTCATTTGTTTCACATGGATTAATTGATTTATCCTTCTTAGAGTATCATTTGGTTCAGATTTCTTGTTCTTGTAGCAGTCTCATCACTCGTAGTCCTAATGAGGTAGGAAAAAATGCCTTTGTACCATATACAATCTGAAAGGGAGATGTAGCAATAGAACTTTTGGTGGTGATCCTATCAGCCCATAGTGCATAGATAATATTTTTGTGCCAATATTTCTTATTTTCCTGCAGAAGCTTCTTAATAATCCTGGTCAAGATTTTGTTGGATGACTCAGCCGACCCATTACCCTGTGGGTAATAAGATGTGGAATGGACAAGATTTATATTATAGTCACTGCAAAATTTCTCCATTTTCTTAGACTTGAATGTTGCTTCATTGTCAGTAATGATCTTGACTGGACAACCAAATCTAGACAAAATATTGCTTTCTAAAAATTGAATGATAACAATATCAATAGCTTGCCTTGTGGAGACCACTTCAATCCATTTGGTGAAGTAGTTTGTGGCTTTCAATATCCACCTATGCTGAGCTAAGGATGATGGATGAATCTTTCCTATAAAATCAAGGCCCCATTTCCTGAAGGGTGCTTCAACAGAGATAGGTTTTAAAGGTAAAGGTTGCAACTTTCTTTTTCCATAAAAAATTTGGCATTCATGGTAGCTTGAAACTTCCTTGTATACATTGGAAAAAATACTAGGCCAATAGAACCCTGCCCTTGGTATTTTGTGCACACTGGTCTTCCAAAAATGGTGCCCCCCACAGTCACCTTTGTGAAACTCTTTGGTATTTAGCAAGATCCCACCTGGATCTTTCCAATACAAAGAATGGTCCAGAATGCAAAAATTTGTTGCTTTCAATTTAAAAAATGTGGCTTTGGTTTTGTTTAAATCAGGAGGAGCTTATACATTTCTTAATACATAAATAATATCAGCATACCAAGGAGAATCAAGGAATTTTTGGGATACATGTAGGATTGTTTCTTCTTCTGAATTTGTTGATAGGTCAGCAATGAAATTGAATCCCAAGACATCACAATTGGATTGTGCCATCAACTTTGCAAGCCCTTGACCTTTAATCAGCTTTTTAGGTTTGATCTCAAGGTCATACTCCAACATCACAACTATCCATTTTCCCCTTCTCCCTTCGGGATCAGGTTGAGTCAAAATGTCTTTCACAGAATTGCTAGGCACATAAGCAATGATATGGGAATGCAAGATATAAGTTTTGAATTCCTTTAAGGCCTTCACCAAGGCATATGAATACTTTTCCATGATGTCATACCTCAGTGGGGAGTCTCTCAAAGTCCTGCTATAATAAGCTACGAGCCTTTCAAAGTTTTTTTCATATTTTTGCAACAAAACACCAACAATGGTGTGTTCTGAAACAAAAGAAAATAAGATAAAATCTTTTGCAAACTTTGGGTTGGCCAACATTGGAGCTTTGTTCAATGAAACTTTAATATATTCAAAAGAATTCCTAGCTTCAGGATTCCATTTTATCTCATTTCCTTTCTTGAGCATGTTTGTGATATACTTTATGATTTCAGACAAGTTAGGGATAAACCTTTTCAAAAAATTTACTTTTCCCAGGAAGGACTGTACCTCCTTCTTTCTCCTGGGTGTGCCAATCTTCAGAATTGCTTCCACTATGTTGGGGTCTATCTTTATCCCTTCCTTTGAAATGATGTGTCCAAGTAATTTTCCTTCTTGCATTCCAAAATTTGACTTTTTCAGATTCAATGAGATGTCAAACTTCCTACATTTTTGAAAAACCCTTCTTAGATGTTTAATATGTTCATCATCAGAATCTGAAAATATAGTGATGCCATCTAAGTAAATAATGATAAAATTATCTTTCTCATCAGCAAAGGCTATGTCCATGGCTCTTTGGAAGGTTTCCCCTGCATTTATAAGCCCAAAAGACATTTTTGCATACATGAAGGTGCCCCAAGGTGTTGTAAAAGTTGTCTTTTCTTGGTCATCTGGATGCACCATGATTTGGTTGTATCCAAAAAAACCATCAAGCATTAATATCTTCTGAGATCCAACCACCTTCTGTAGAATGTGATCCATCTTAGGAAGTGGGTAATTATCTTTGAGAGACACCCTCTTTAGATTCTGAAAATCTACACACAACCTGATCTCACCACTTTTCTTCCTTACAGGCACTAGGTTAGCCACAGAATTGGAAAATCTAAAGGACACTATAATTTTGGCATCAAACAACTTCCTTACCTCCTTTTCAATCAATGGAAACAACAAAGGGTTTATTCTTCTCAAATTTTGTTTGAAAGGTTTATGATCATCCTTGATTGGAATTACATGTTGAATTACCTTAGTATCACAGACCTTTAAATATTCATAACTCCATGCAAAGACATCAAGGAAATATTTCATTAGGCTGATATACCCCTGTTTAATTTCTAGACTGGGTGTCTTAGACAGTTTGATGATCTTGGTATGTTTTTGAGTCCCAATGTTGCAATCTTCTATGTCCTCATCATTTGCAGTAATTTTAGGATTTCTGGCTACATCGTTGTTGTCAAAACGCTTTTCCAATGGGACCAACCCTTTGGGAATAATCTTATTTTTGAGTTGTACTATATCTCTTCTAGGAATCTGATTTTGAAAACAATTATCATTGGTGAACACAGTTGCATCTTCATTCTCTTCACAACAACACTCATCATCAATATTTGAATTAGCAAATTCATCACTCATCTAAAGGAATCTTTCTACCTGTTTATCATCTTCAAATATTTTCCAATATTTAATGTTTTCAGGTACTGCTGGCCTGTGCTTGACTTCAATTTCATACTTTATTTTTAGGAAAAAATGGAATTTTGAAAACAGAGGCTGAAGTAGCTAGAGTATCAGTAATTATATTTCCCCCCCTAGGAATCACTGATAAATTGTATTATGAAAACTCTTCAAGAAGATCAAGTACTATATTCCTATATGCCCTCAATATAGGATGCTTGGACTGATATATACCCTTTACCTGATTTATGAAAAGCTTAGAATCTCCAAGTGTAGCTATCCTCCTAGCACCCAATTATTTTAAAGTCTTCAATCCCAAAAACAGTGCCTCATATTTAACCATGTTATTGGTGCAATCAAAAGCAATTTTTTAAGCACAAAGTTTTGTACCTATCTTGGGAGGGTTAATCCACACACCAACTCATTCTCCTTCTCTGCTAGCAGCTCCGTCAAATCTCATGTTCCACATCTCATCCTCTTCATTGTTTTTATAATCTGTAATTTCCTTTATTTGATGATCAGATTTGTCTTTGATGGTCATAATAGTTGTTGGCTCCTCCTCTTCAAAACTCAAGTCATTATAGAAAATAGAGGAACAAACCTCAATATCTATAGAGTAAATATGATGATTGTTCGGTTGGGTTTTTCTACTCACCATGTACTTGAGAATCAATCTCTATACAACCTCCTTTCTTGGTCAAAAATAGGGATGGTAGCATATGACATATCCATTTGCAAAGTCCCTTTCAACTTTGCATCCCAAGATCTAGATAACAACATGCCAAATTTAGGAGGGATGTCAACAACCACTACATCCATGATCATAATTTTTTATGAAACTTGAGACAATGATACAACCAGATCTTTGATTAGACCCAAGCATTTCACCTTTCTTGAGTCAAAGGAGAAAACATCCTTGTAAGGCCTTGTGATATCTAGGCCCAACTCATCCATGACTACCTTGCGCATCGGATTATGTGATGCTATTGAATCTAACATGGCATTATATAAGGTCATGTCATGAATTTCAAGACTAACATAAAAAGGGTGTACATAATCAACATCACCACTTTCCTCCACACGTGGGCCAAACAAGATAGCAGGGTCATCATCTTGCACATTCAAGGTGTTAGGGGCTTCTTCCATTTTGAGCATATTAATGATCTGCTTTCTATAATCACCATTTTTAATCAACTCATTGAATGGAACATAGATTTTTATTTTAGCCATTTCACTTTCAAAATTAAAAGGAGATGGTTCTTTTTCTACCTCTTTGATGGCTACTTCCTTTCTTGCCTCAAGTATCTTCTTTGGGGGTTCTTCTTTGGTTTTTCCTTTCTCCATTGCATCCTTTTCTGAACTGTCTTTCTTAGGTTGGCTTGAAGAAGGTGTATTGATCTAAAGTTCCCTTGTAAGATTTTCCTTTGGGGGACTTTCAGGCACCTTTTTGCTTTTGAGGTTGTATTGTTTCTGAAACTACATAATAACATTTTGAACTCCCTTCTTATACTATTATATTTCCATTGAAAATATACCATCATTACTATTATATTTAGTTAAGAACACATTTGTTTCTCTATCATCACAACAATGCATATTGTCTTCAATTGTTTGATCAAAATCTTCATTTACATAGTTGTTTTGGAAGGGACATTTCATTTTTTGATCACCTTGATTTCTCTGGTCTCTTTGCCTGATCTGTGGAATTTGAGCTATTCTAAAATTTTGATTCCTGGGTTGAAAATTAGTTTGATCTTTTGGGGAAGGCTTATTATCCAAAGAAATTATTTCCATAGTTTTCATCATGACGCAACTGCACCCCTTGCCTCGGCAAAAGGCCTCTGCGTTGACCTCTTGGTCTTTAAGGATTGTTCAAAGTTCACCCCCCGAGCCAGAGTGGCTTCTTCGATTCTCCCCTGGAATCTTTATTTGATTTTGACCCATAGGTATTTTTCGGCACCTTACAGCCTTTAGGCCCGATCCCTTCTCCATTCACAACAGAAAAGTAGTAATCAGGTTTCGGGGTTTTCCAATCCTTTATGTCGCAAACCCTTGCTTCCTCGAATTCCCAATCTCCGATATCCCGATGCACTCCCTTTGGACTTTAGCCCCTCCTGGCTATGCCCCAGTCCATGTGACCTCCTCTTATATGACCGTAGTCATACCTCTTATCGGGATTCGGGGTTTTGAATGTCGAAATGTATTAAACCCCTTGTCAACGGAATCCCCGATTTCCCGATTCTCGATTTCCCGATTGATGACCTTTCCTTTCGGAAAATTTCTCGAAATCTTTGATCTCGGCCACACATCCTCAAGGATGGATGGTCCTTGCCACTTCAGGATTTTCACTGTGTAAATTACCGATGCCTCATTATGATGAGATGACGTCAGCAGGGTCCCACATGGAGCTCTCCTTTTTTTGAAAAATCAGAATTCGCGATCTCGAACTGCAAGTTCCCCTTGTCTCCAGGACTCACGAAATGTCGATCCCCGACTTCCTCTAGATTTCTGACACATGTCCCAAGTAGATGGACAGTTCAGATTGATCCTCGGGTTTCGCTGACTGAAAACGCCAAAACACTCACTTATGTGAGTCCCGATGATCAAAATGTCGATGGGCTTCCGATCTTGCCCACATGTCCCAACTAACGGATGGCTCCGATCGTTTACAGGGTTTCCAACATGGATTTTCCTGATCTCTTGCCCACAGAACTTCCGATTTGCCGAGTCCCGAAACTCCGATGGAGTCTTCCTTTTCGGGACTTTTCCCGAGATCTTAGATCTTCACCATGTGTCCCCTCAAGATGGACGACCCTGATTTAACCTTGGGATTTCGAGACTTTCGATGCCCCGATGACCCAATTTATTTGACAACTTAAAACCCCGGTCGCTGAAATGCCGACGGGTGCTCGATTATTGCCACCTGTCTCCGCAAGATGGACGACTCAGATTGATTCTGGGATTTTCACTATGAAAATTCCCAATCACTCATCCTCGTGACTCCCGATTTCACAAATGCCAAAATTCTGATGGTCACGCCTCTCGTCGAAACTTTCCTCCTCCTCTTCACGAAGCTTAAACTCCGTGCAAATCCTGATCAATCCAACGACTGACGGGTATCTATGTGAAGATCCTACGGTCCACAATCTCCTGAGCTTGAACTCCGGATGCAACCGTAACCTTCTCGCTTCTCTAGCAGATCTAACGGCTGGCGGGATTTCACTAATCCTCCCCCCCAGATTTCTGACCGTCGGTCTCTTCCCTTTGATGATTTCTATGAAGGAAACCAAGGACTCTTCCCTGGACTTATCCGCTTGCGCTACAAACTTCCGATGCCCCTCAATGTTTTCAAAAGGCTTTACTCCTCCTGAGCTTCTCACAACTTCGAGCCTCAAAGAGGATCCTTGCATGCACTCCTTGCGGCGACCTCCAAACACCTGAAGTGTTAAACGCTCTTCAACCTTGTGCACGCCTTGCATGGCTTTTGTGCCCCACT
>ML786774.1:277877-297286 GCA_009831015.1 Picea engelmannii | reverse complement strand
TTCTGATGCCCCTCAATGTTTTCAAAAGGATTTACTCCTCCTGAGCTTCTCACAATTTCAAGCCTCAAAGAGGATCCTTGCACGCACTCCTTGCGACGACCTCCAAACAACTGAAGTGTTAAACGCTCTTCAACCTTGTGCACGCCTTGCACGGCTTCTGTGCCCCACTGCACTCTGAGGAAATGAGAACAAACGCTACCCCTCCTGAACTTTTAGAGACAACCCTCTGAACTTCTTGTCGACGCACTCCTTGTGGAAAATTCAACTGCACTCCTTGTAGGAATCTTGCTCAGATAGAGAAACAATTAAAACTCATCCTCCTTACTCTTCCTCTCTCAGATTTCAAACATTCAACAAGAAATCATTCATACATAGCATAAAAAACAACTGCATGATAGAAAGAAGAAATCATTCATGAACATAACATTCAAAGGTGCATACACAGAGAATATGTAAACACCATGAGTCTGAATCACAACTTTCTTTATATAAATTCAGAACTTCTGTACATGGAGTCTGCTACACAACTCTCTACTTCTCCCCTATGCTCTCTTTTTTGTTCATGCTTCTATTCCTGTTACAATGCATAATGAGGGTGTCTATATCTCATTTCCCTCTTCCCTTCTAAAAATGTCTAATCTAGAATTGAATTCTACCTACTTGCATTAACTCCTATAAATGCCTTCTACCTACTAAGGATGAGAGAAATCGCTCAAGGTCCGTTTACATTATACAACTGCGCTTCTTCTTAATGACTTCATTTAATATTGCGCATCAACTTCAAGGAAATTTCAAAATTTGTGCTGGCTTGTCCAGCTGTCTTTGGCTTCTGCGTTGGCTCACTTGATGTTGGCGATGCTCCTGCATCACATCATCAAATCAAATTTCTCATCTGATGATTGAGAATTTGAGGGTTGTGCTTCTCCTTGGACCTTTTTCACATCTCTGTCAGGATTATGTTTGATCTTCTGTGAGGCCATCAGATTTACCTCCACTTCAATTGCATCACTCATCATGTAATCTAGTGTATTGGATCTCCTTTCTCTCAACAAAAAGGCAAAGTCACTGTCCAAAGAATCAACATATTGAAGTTGGGCAGCTCCAGGAAGGGGTTTTACTTCAGTAGGAATTGAATTGTAAGCTTTCATAAATCTGGTTGAAAACTCTTGTACTGTTTCATTGGGTGATCTCTTTATGTTATTATACTGAGTTAGCAACTGAAGAGGATTCTTCTTTTCACCCCATCTTGCAAGGAAAAGTGTTTCAAAGGCTACAAAATCAGGGATGCTTGCTGCAGGAAGAGCTTTGAACCATTTTCTTACTTCTCCTGAAATCATTTGGGCAAACAACCTTACTTTTGCATCCTCGTGATCTACCTCCTCTAGATCAACAAAATCATTAAACCAATCTAAATTTCTTTGGGCTGATACATTCTATTCAACATCAAATGATCTTATTCTTTGATTATAATTTTGAGCTAAATCATTCAACTGGGTAGGCAAGGCAAGAGGAGAAAATTTGGCTACCATGGCTCTAGGAGGATTTTGAGTTATCTGAACAGTATGAATGGGGATAGTATGAATATGAATAGTCTGAATGAGAACAGTAGGAATCAAAGATTGGAATTTCTTCTCATAAAAAATGATTTCATTCAAATTAGATTCTGATCTAGCTCCGAACAAGGCTTGTTCAAATTTTAAATCAAAGTCAAGGTCATCAATGCTTTTTACCCCGTCTTTGGGCAAAGATAGATTTATGTCAAGGAAAGCAAAATATTTGTTTGAATTTTATTTTCTTTTGTGTAATAGTTTCTCAGGATCAGACATAGATTCTATAGGTTCTGGATCAGGGTTCCTTCTAGTGTAAATTCTCTTAGGAACCAGGATTTCTTATTTTCTTTAAAAAAAAAAAAACTTTATGCTACTAATCTTATTAATTGAAGTCATCAAGGTAAGAATAGTTCAGCCAATAAAGGTGTCTAATTAACTGTTACCCTTAGGAATCAAATCTAAAGATTTTAGTCGTTCTTTCCTAGGGAAAATTTTCAATTTCGTCCCCGGCAATGACGCCAAAATGCTAATGTTGAGTAAATTGTTGGGTTGAAGAAACAATCTAAAAATATAACCTACAAACCAAATTTAATACCGGAAACTAGCCTTTCCAATCTAGAGAGGGCTCTCTCTAAGACTTGATCTCTGATAGACAAATTGCCTTTGAATTGATGGCTAGATTTAGATGTTTGAGATAGTTTTTTCAAGGTTTGTTGGCAAAGAGGTATAGTATTTCTAGGGCTATGGAGTCAACCCCTGAAAACAAAAGAAAATGATTCCTGGTAGGTAGAACTCCTCAGAGGAACAAAGGCTAAACAAGGTGATGAACTTCAATTTTGAGTTTAATTATGTAGGGTGAAAGAAGAACAGAAACACATAACATAATCAGAGCATCATAAAGGATGAATTATGACCTTAGTCAAGAAGATAAACATAATTTAAATCAATTAAGTCTAGAGCACCATTAGATGAATTCTGGACTTTTAATTTGCCAATTTAAAGAGAATAAAAGTGCAGATGAAAGTAAGTACACAAGGAATACATACAAAAAATAGTACAATCTTCATATCAACCATTAGAATCTTTTTCATAAGGAATTAAGGACTTCTGCATTTGTATTTCTATTAGATTCAGAGAATTACATTGAGGATCAAAATGCCTATACTTATTCCCGCGCCTATTTACATCAAAATAGTCAGCATATATAGAAAACTAAGGCTACACTTAGCTACTAGGAGTTGAACTGCTATATCCTAGAGTTATGGATTTGGTTGCTTTCAAAGAGAACAACAACCTCTACAAGATTTACCAAAAATAGAAAACTTGATTTGTCAATCATAATATAATCAAAATATCATTTACAATCATAAATCCTTGAGCAAAATTCGACCATGTGATTGTGATGAGTCATCATGTGCACTGTTGGACAACCCTGTCACCATTGTGCAGTGAATTCTGGTTACTGTTGCGCAAGTGTTGGTTACAACATTTGCGTAGCGACTTTGTGAAGCGAATCTTCATGTTGAGGTTGCTCGCACGAATCCAGTTGGCAGCAAAGGTTGGGATCATTCAGCTTGTCCTTAGCTTCTTTATCCAATTTCACTTGTATCCATAAGGTCATGTTTTCCTTTCTCAATGACAAGTCACGTCTCTTTAAATTTCCCACCTATATCAACAAAGTTGCATTCCTCTTCAACTTTGATTGTGCATCAGAAATGACTGCACATGCATTGTCTATGGCTGGTCTACATTTCTTGTAATTATTCATGATCCCTTCCTCTGACATTCTTTTTTCTTCCCTGAGCTTGATGATCTCATCTTAAGCTTCTCTTAGTTGCTTATTCAACCATTTTATGTTCTTTTCTCCTCTTGTGGGTGAAGTAAGAGATTTTTTAATTGCTTTACTCTGTGGTGTTTGTGCTTCAAGAGTCTTTTCTATTAGTTTTCTTTTCAATTTTTTGTTCTCCTGGTAGAGTTGGGCTATAATATGTTGATATTTATTGAGTTGTTGTTGCATCCCTTTGACATATGCATCTTTCTCCCCTGGTTTCATTTTCTCCTCATCGATCTCCTGGGTTGCAAATTCAACAAACTTTGTCTGAATTGTGGGTATGGGAAACCTTCTAGCATAGGACCTGGTGTGTAGTTTACTAGAATCTTGTGTCTCCTTGGGTTCATCAATGAATTGTAGTTTTCTTATTTCCTTCAGGACTGGTTGACTGAGTGATGGATTCTCAATCTCTTTTCTTTTTCCCCTTTCATCAACACTTCCTCCTTTTTCCCCTAAACTATGAGATGTTGATTTCTCAAGGATCCATGGAAATGTTTTTTGAGGTCAAGAAGGAATCCCAGTCCCTATTTAACTTTCCAAGCTCTTCAACCACCAACAACTTTACCAAGGAAAAATGGAATAGGCTACTCTTTGGCTGGTCAACTCTAGCTTGGACATTGTCTACCATTTTCCCCAGGCTTCTACATAGGAAGAAGGGTAAGTTTAGGGATTTTTTCCCTGTGAAATGTATCAGGAGCCTAATGTGGTATTGATATACCTTGTCAAAATTACCCTCACAAGTAAAGTATTTTTGGATTACCCTCAAAAGCTTCTCAAAAGGTTCCAAAATATTTTCACTTGGAATGGTGGCACCAATCTTCCGATTTCTGTATTCAGGTTTGAGAAAATCAATATAAAATGAAGTATCTAATGGCATACCTTTAAACCACTTCTCTCCCTGGATAGGAATCTATGTAGCAGTTTATATGGTCTCCTTCGACACTGGAAAAATGATCCCTGCAATAGTTACGTTGACACCATTAAAGTTAAGAGAAAAATGCTTGGTTAGCTACACATTATACCCCTGAACCTTTTCACATAATCTAATGCATCTATCTTGTTCAAAGTACACCCTGATCATTGGGTCTGCATTTTCCAAATTTAAATTTTTTAGCTCAAACCTCACGACTTCCCCGCTTCTTACATTCTTTTATTTTCGTTGAGTTGTCATGATGTTGATATATGTCAACCTTGTGTGAATTGCAGGTGTGAAACAATAGATTGTAATAACCTTTGTGTAGCGAAAATGGGAACAATAACCTCTACGCATCAAACGAGAGTGATAACCTCTGCGCAACAAATGAGAATAGTGACTTTTTCACAGTGCACAACAATAGGTAGCAACAAAAAACTTTGCGCAACAAATGAATCAACGGCAGGAAACTCGACACAGCAAGGAAAAATAGTAGAAAACTCGATGCAACAACGAACAATAGTAGAAAACTTGGTGCAACAACAAACAACAATAGAAAACTCAGCGCAACAACAAACAACAACGAAAAATCGACGCAACAATAAGGATGGCAAGAGTTTAGCTCAAATGAAGAAAAGTTGGTTATGTGAAAAGCAAACTCGTTCCAGAGACTAACTTGCAATGGGATCCAAGAAAGGATCTTGAACAATGATTAAAACAAATGGAGAATCTGCAACAAAAAACAAAGTGAAAGATTTGTGTAGCGATTATCAACACACAAGGTTTGCATAACAGAGAGCTTTGGAGCTTATTGGAGAGGCTATGAACAACGCGCAGGTCTTGGAGGCGATGGAGAAAAACAAAATGTGGAAAATATTTATGCTCAAATGGATAAGGAACATAATTATGAAAAGGGAAGTGATTATCCATACCGACAAGACATTTCAAGGAAAGTTAAAGATTTTCACAGCGAACTTGCGTAGCTGGTACACCTTTGAAGTTTGCAATGGTACAAATGAAATAGAGTGCCATGATTGTTCCTTTGCTAACCTCATGATTAGGTGATGATGAACCATAATACCTTTTGACATTACATTCACCCTAACCTTTTATTCGACCTTAGCACACAATTTCCCACTTTTTAATGTGATTCGAGACTTAGGAAAGTGGACCATTACAACTTGAACATGATGAACTTTACACTCTTGACTCTTTGCCTTTATGATGGTGTTTTATGAAAAAGACAATAAACCAACTTATGGCTAAACCCCTTACTAAAATTTCAAGTCATTCTTTATTTGATTACTGACCTCATAAACCTTGACACACTAACTATGACTCATTTAGGAATGTCTAGATTTTCCCAAGATCATGGCATGACTTTGAAAAATTTGGACAAACCTCTAACTCTAGCTATGAAAATCATTGTGCTAACAATGGCTAAATTTGGCTTGGACAATTGAGTCAGGCGCGTTTCGTGGTAGTTGCAAGTTTAAAAAATGAAAAAATCAGTAAGTGTTGAGATGTCCCTTAGTCAGTGATACAACGTGTATCAATGAAGAAAGAAGGTCCTTCACTGATACGATGATGAAGGAAGAGCTTTAGAAGTCATCGATGCAAGGTGTCGATGAAGAAATATTTTTTGGAGCCACCGAAAAAAGGAGTATTTCGGTGAGAAAATGAGATAAATCATCGAAACGTTGATGAGAAAAGGAGATAACTCACTGGAATGTTGGTGAGAAAACCAAATAACTCGTCAAGAAATGAGTTTTTTGGCAAAGAAAGTGAATATTTGACCAAAATGTCGACAAGCAAAAAATATTTGAAGTCATCAACAAAGGAGTTTTTTAGTGAAGAAAGTGAATCTTCGGCCAAAACATCATCGAAAAGAAAATATTTGAAGTCGTAGACAAAGGAATTTTCAGTGAATAAAGTGAATCTTCGACAAATATGTCAGCAAATAGAAAAGATTTGAAGTTGCCGTCAAAAGAGTTGTTTGGCTAAGAAAGTAAATCTTCACCTAAAATGCAGGTGAGAAAAGAGAAAAGTGTTCGATAAGCCAATGAGAAAACAAAATAAGTCATCGACAAGAAAAGAGGATAACTAGTCGATATGTTGGTGATAGAAGAGGATAACTCACCAATACGCTGGCTATAAAAGAAGATGAGTCATCGATGCAGAAATATTTTCCTATGTTGTTGATACACTAATGAGGAAAGAGAATAAGTCATCGAGAAAGGAGAAAGGGAGGAAGAGAAGAAGAGAAGAGAAATAGAGGAAGGAGGAAAAGGAAGGAGAAAAAGAACAATTTACAAAAATCCTCTAGAGCCAAAAATTTGTTTTGGCCATAAAATGAGCGTTTCAACTCAGAATTTAGTGAAATTTAAGGTGTGTTTCTGCAGTGACGAGGGATAGAAAAGTGTTAGTGAGGGGCTTTGGAAAATTCTACTTATATTTTAGGAAAAAAACAAATAGTTACTTTTGAAGATCTAGGGCATGCCTAGTAACCAAGCCAAGATAAAGGTGAATTTTTTATAGATAGCTCAAAAAATAGGCATGAAGATACCCATTTCGGATTCTAGCAAAATTCGAAGGGGTTTGGAGTGGAAATGTCGAAACATGGAAAAATTCACTATTCCCAAACACTTTTTGGGGATTTGTGAAATATTTAGAGGAGGAAAAGGGACCCCAAATCACCTATCCAAAAAATTTACTTAGTCGACATTTCATCTACTCGTCAATTCATACAACTTTGTCTTGATGGGGTTTTTGTCAGTTCTGTTTCGTTTGGGAGATAACCATTTTTGGCCAAAAAATTTAGTTTGGAGGAAAACCAAAAGGGATAGATTGTCAATTCTAGATTGATGTAGAGGTTGGATGGGGTATCAGATCCTAAATTTGAGAGTTTTTGTGCATTTAGAATCAGTAATACCATCAACACCCAATATAAAAGTTTTATTATTTCTCGCTAGATTTCCTTTTACAAAATGTAGAAGTTAGCCCTTGAGGTTTTATTACCAGCGAAATAAGTGCAAAAAGGAGTAAAATTGTTGATTTCAGAGAGGCATAATTCTCAACTCAAAAATTAGATTGAGACATAAATACAATCATCAGAAGGATAATTTAGAACGAAATATGTTTGAAAGCTCAAAACATTGATTAGTGTATCAATACTCTTCTAAAAGTTAAGGCAAAGAAGGGATTGTAGCTGATTTAATGACAATTTTATGTGATTAACTCTAATAAGTAATTGTTCCATGCACATTTATTGCATAATTAAAGGTATAGGAAAACATGTCCAGTTCCTATATGAGGACTAGAGATATGGAGGATTCTCAGAGATATTACAACCATGAGGAGGAGGTCATAGGTTTACATGTCATCATGGGAAATGCAGAGACAAAGTCCAATTGGCATAGAAGTAGGGTGGAGTTGGTTGAGACTATGAGAAGCTTGCAGAAGGAAGTGCGGAGCTATAGAGAAGGTAATAAAAGGATGATGAGAGATTATGAGGAGCTACTACAGAGTTTGAATATGTTGCAGAGCCAAGTCAACAAATATTTTAGTATAAAACAAGCAACTAGTGCAAGGAAAGTAGAAGCATAAAGATCTAATGATAGGAGGGATGACCATGGGGGATCTGGGCATCCAAGGAGTGTTATCATACATAATCACCACCGTCATCATTGTTCACCAAGACACTTGACCAAAAGAACACATGTGAGTTCAAGGTTAGAGAGTAGCCCAAGTGTGTCCCCCCTTCAAAAATCAAAGGAGGAGGCCCGAGTAAGATATTTTGCAAGGAGAGCTCAGGAAGATCAAGCCACCATCATCTTATGGACAGTATAAGAAGGGAGAATATGTTGAATCCTAGTTGTTGGCCATGAGAAAATATTTCCAGCTGCATGATTACATATAAAGTGTAGAATCCATAATTACAGTCTACCATATTCAAGGAAAAGCATCTATGTGGTAGGATCAACTCAAGTAGGTCAAACACAGTGATGAAAAGAGAATTTCCTAGAATTAGTTCAAGAGATATTTCCAACAAAAATACTTGTCAGAGCAATATTATGACAAGAATATGCAAGAGTTCTTTGAACTCAATCTTGGAAGCATGAAAATGGATGAGTATGAGAAGAAGTTCTTGGAGCTTCTAACATATGTGGACTTCATCCAGGATAAGAAGGTGAAAATCCAAAGGTTCTTGAGTGGGTTACCATCATTTTACAAGGATAAAATTCACTTTTATGAGCCTATAACTTTGGAAGAAGCCATCGGGAAGGATAAGTATTTGTATGAATAGAACAAAGGAAGGCAAACTTTCCAAAAGGCTTGGGATGATAAGAAGAGAGGTAGGATGGATTAAAGGAAGAAGGGATTCAAGTGATATTTCATTAGAAAAAAATCTCTAGCATATCAACAAGGGAAACCAGCATAAGGTGAACATAAAATGATAGATTCTATGGGAAAGAGGTCAAGATAACATCCCATAAAGTGTTGGGGATGTGAATGAGACCACTTATATAAGGATTGTCCTCACAAAGGAGATAGGATGAGGACTATGCACAACATTCATGAAGTTATTACAATGAATGACGTGGGTAGGAACATTCCAAGGATTTATGCAGCCTTAGACAATACATAAGTAGAATACCAATCCCACATGTTTGAGGTAGAATTTAATATCGATAATAATCCCATAGCTATTTTGATTGATTATGGAGCTAGTCATAGCTATATAGATCCAAAAATAGTTGAAAGGTTTAAATTGAAGAGATGTAAGCATGAAAATTCTTGGTTGGTTCAACTATCCACTGGAACCAAGAGTAAAATCAATGAATTTGTCAAGGATTTCCTAGTAAGAATGAATGGAGTTAGCACTAAGTCATATTTTATGTAAGATCCCCAAGTGGATCTATGTGTAATTTTTAAGTTTTCAGGGTTTCAAGTTGAGATATTTTGTCAAACAATTCATACATGTTTCTTGTGGAGCTTGTGTTTTAGATTTATTGTTAAGTGTGATGGAACAAGTGGTTTGAAATGATATATTTTAACTTAAATAACAATATAGGGTATATAAATAACAATAGAATAGCCACAAACTCAGATTTGCATTTTATTTAATATATAAGTTGACCTCAATACATGAGAAGACTAGATCTGAAATATATATAGAAGAATGGAAGATGTGGCTAATGGCCCCTCCACGATACAATAAAGATGAGAGATATGAACTCTCCTGAACCTCCAGTAGTTGCATGCAAAGATATACAAGATCAATCTCTTTCCTTTCTTCTCACTACATGAATCTTCTAGCTGAGTTGCACCCTTCCCTGGCTGGAAACTCCCTTAGAAATTTGGCCTCACTAGATTTGGCCTCCAAACCCCAAGAAATAGTTGTTAACCTATAGAGATGATGATGGTTAACACATGTGAAGAGTTTCCATGGATGTATTTGAAAAAACTGACCACAAATCACTGGATCTCAAACCCCCAATGCACCCTCCTTCAAGAAATTATCCTAGCTCTAATTTAAATAAATATGGATGCTAGAAACCGCCAAGAGTGCCAAGAAAATTTTCTCTATGGATGGCAAGTGCTTCCCAAAAGAGACATCCTCATGATATGTTCCCTTAGATCCAAATTGAACTTCCTCTTCCTAAACAATGCGCCCCACTCTATAGAAACCTTCTAATATTGCGCCCTGACTCACAAATGTTTGTTGGAATAGATATGAAGTGGAAAAAATGGTGAGGGTGGAATATTTCACCACCTTGTCCAAGCTTGGAACAGGAAAGGAGGGATATTTCACCTCTACATTGATAGCTAAGGTTTGTCTAGTCAAAACCCTCAAAACCCTTAATCTACCATAGCTCAATTTGAAATTGAAAATGATAATGAATGAGGAGTGAAGCGCCCTCCTCTTCTTTTTATACTCCATCATTCTAATTCTCACTTAAATTATTTATTGGCTTTCTAAGGTTTATTTCTTACTTATCTCATCATATCCAATTAGCTTTATTTCCATTTTATCCAATGTCACTTTAATAATTCGAGTTTAGCGCCTTAATGACATAATTTGCCCCCCTTAGTCCCCTTTTAGTGAGCCTGTAGCCTAGGGGGAACGACTAGGCTACTAAGTCTTCCCAATATTGGTCACATGGAAGGGGATCTTACATTTTAACATCATACCACTTGGGACATATGATTTCTTAATTGGTATGGATTGGTTGGACAAGCATCATGATGTCCTAGATTGCTACAACAAGGCTTTCACATACCATGATGAGGGAAGGGAATTCAAGGATGATGCAAGGCATTCCAAGACCTATATTTTTCAAAGAGATTTCAGAATTGCAATAGAAAATTAATTTTAGGAAAGGGTGCCATATATATGTCGCTCATATGGAAGAGCCCGTGAAGGATAAGGAGCCAAGTCTCAAAGATGATCAAGTTTTGAAGGAATATGAAGATGTATTTGGGGATTTTCCAAGATTTCCACCAAAAATAGATATATACTTCTCTATTGACCTAATTCCTGGAGCTACTCCAATGTCCAGAACTTCCTACAAAATCAACACACCAGAGATGAAAGAGTTACATATGCATCTAGAATAATTATTGAAGAAGGTGTATATATGCCCAAGTGTCTCACTTTGGGGTTCCCCAGTGCTCTTTTTGAATAAAAAGCATTGAACTCTAAGGTTGTGTATTGATTTCAGACAACTGAATAAGGTTAGCATAAAGAAAATGTACCCTCTACCATAGATTGATGATATTTTTGATCAATTGAAAGGAGCAAGGATATTTTCCAACATCAATCTGAGGTCATGTTACTATCAGGTGAGAATCAAAGAAGAATACAGCAACATGATAACATTTAGGATAAGGTATGGCCATCACAATTTTGTGGTGGTGCCATTTTGGCCTGAAAAATGCACCACCTATTTTTATGTGCCTAATGAATGGAGTGTTTAAGGATTACCTGGACAAATTCATCATTGTTTTCTTGGATGATATTCTTATCTACTCCAAGACAAAAGAAGATCATGAGCCACATTTGGGGATGGTGCTACAGGTGTTGAGAGAGCACCAATTGTATGCCAATTTAAGCAAGTGCACTTTATATCAAAGTTAAATTCAGGGCATAGTAGTGGACCTTGAAAAGATTGAAGCAATCAAAATTTGGTCAGTGTCAAAGAATGTTTCAAAAGTGAGGTCCTTTCTGGGACTAGCTAGATATTATAGGAGATTCATTAAGGGTTTCTCCAAGATTTCACATCCAATCACTTCACTACAGAAGAAGGGAACAAAGTTTGAATGGATCACCAAGTGTGAAGAAATTTTCCAGCATTTGAAGGAATTATTGACCAGTGCACCTATTTTAAAGGTTGTAGATCTAGATGAGGATTTTTTAGTGTGCACAAATGCATGCAAGGAAGGGATTCGTGGAGTCCTTACACAAAATGGGCATGTCATATGTTATAAGTCAAGGAAGCTTAAATAACATGAAAGAAAATATGCTACCCATGACTTAGAGTTAGCAACCATAGTTCATGCCTTAAAAATGTGGAGGCGTTATCTCATAGGTAGAAAGTTCAAGTTGAAGACAGATCATAGTGATATGAAATACTTGTTTGAACAACCAACACTAAATGCCATACATACTAGATGATTGTAGTTTCTCAGTGAATATGATTTCGACATCAAACATATCAAGTGAAAATAAAATAAAGTGGATAATGCACTCAATAGGAGGGTGCATGTTGCAACCATCAACATGTATTGTTCATATTTAAAAATAAATGTTTTGGAAGCTATAGCATTGTATCAACATTATGCACAAATTACAGGAGGCTTAAAAAAAGAAAGTATAATGTTGAAGTTTAAAGACTATAGGCTAGAAGAATATGGAATTATCTTGTTTCAGGACAAGGTTTATGTTCCTAACACTCAATATTTGAGAAATATAGTATTGAAGGAGATGCACAATGTACTGTATGTTGGTCATCCAAGAAAGCAAAAGACAATTGTAGTTGTAAGAAGCCAATATTCCTGGCTTGGAATGAAAAAAGATGTGTTTGATTACATAGCCAGGTGCATGGAATGTCAGAAGGTGAAGATTGAACATAGGCATATAGTAGGATTGTTATAGACATTGCCCATTCCTGAATGGAAATTTCAATTAGTTACAATAGATTTTATCACAAAGTTTCCAAGAACAACAAGGAGACATGATTCCATCATGGTAGTGGTGGAAAAGCTCACGAAGGCTGCACATTTTATACTAGTGAAAACGACTCACAAGGAAACCAATATTGCAGAGATTTATATGAAGAAAATTGCTAGGTTGCATCATGTGCCTAAGAAAATAGTGTTATACGGAGATCTTAAGTTCAATTCTAATTTTTGGAAGGGTTCGTTTAAGGGATTTGGGACTAATTTGAATTTCAGTACAACATATCATCCAGATTTGGATGGGAAAATAGAGAGGACAAACCGGATAATTGAAGACATGTTGGGAATGTTTGTAATGGACAAGCCTTCCAAGTGGGAAGACTACCTTTATCTAGTGGAATTTTCTTATAATAATGGGGTACTAGGCATCATTAAAGATGAGCCATTCAAAGTCTTGTATGGCAGGAAATGCAACATGCCATTGAGTTAGGACAACCCAACAGACATAGCAGTTGTTGGGCCATAATTGCTAAGGGACATGGAGGAGTAGATGATAAAGATTAGGCATAATTTAAAGGTTTCACATGACATGCAAAAGAGTTATGCAAATAAAAGTAGGACATATAATGAATTTAAAGTGGGAGAGCATGTGTTTTTAAAATTAAAGGCTAAAAGGAGCTCGCTAAGATAGGGAAGTTGCACCAAGTTGGAAGCAAGATATTGTGGGTCATTTGAAGTTTTATAAAAGATAGACTTAGTTGCATACATTATTTCATTTTCTTGATCCATGGGAATTCATAATGTCTTTCATGTGCTTTTATTGAAGAAATATGTGCCTAATCCTGACCACATGATTGATTGGACCATGATCCAGGTGGAGCACGAAGGGGACTTTCGGGTGGAACCAATGCACATCCTGGATCGAAAAGTCAAATTTCTCATGAACTATTCCATAGGCCTAGTAAAGGTTCAATGGACTTGTTACGGTTCTAAATATGCCACGTGGGAGCACGAGGAGACCATGTGGGAGGAGTATCTGCAAATTTTGAAGAAAATTGAGTGTACATTGTATATAAGTGTGTAGGGCTCCATTTTGGTAGTTGGAGTGCCTAGAGCCACATATTGGAGACTTCTTATTTGATCTATGTTGGATCCTTGGAAGGGAAGTGGTATATCCCGAGGGATTGCGGTGTGGAGAATGGGGTACACTTCCTTGGTTTATGCAGGTTGTGGGGGACGAGAAATTGATGGTTGGAATTGTTGTAGGAGTTGTAAACTTGAAAATGTATCAAGCATTATGATTTAAAATTATGTATATATATTTCATCATGGTGTTGTGCACCGAGGACGGTGCAATTTGTAGGGGGAGGGGAATGTAACATCCCTAATTTTAATCCCCATTTTATCGATGTGTATTTAAATACAATGTACGACCACAAGCCTGAATATGTAATATGTAAACATTGTATATCAAAATAATAAAATAAATGTAACGTCGACTACAAACAAACACATTTGGAGTAATGGGGGGGCTAAGTTTCCATAAGAGAGGGGAATTTCTAAGAGAGAGGGGTCCAAGGGGGAAATATTAATGGGTATTAATCCCAACCCACTTTCTAAAAACATTATTTTGAGTAAACCTTCTAATTTTCCTTTTGAGTGTATGAAAGCCCCAATAATTAAATACATGTAAGGTTGTCGGTGGGAAACGTCACATCCCATAGTTATGAGAGCATGGGGGCTAGTACAATCAACATTGAGGACTGTGAGAGTCAGCTTACATGGGTAAAAGGGAAATTCGAATGGGGAGGATATGCATTTTTACATGCAATTTTTGGAGCAGTAAGGGGGTGGAGAGCATTGGAGCTTGAAGGCAACCATAGTGGGCACATGTGGTAGTTTTTTAGAGTTGCAAATGCATGAAAAAATAGGCTTTTAGGCCTATAGAGTGAAATTTTTGTGTGACATTTTTCCCTAGAGCAGTGAGTCGTTGTTGTTAGTTTTCTTGTGGCAACAATATTCCATGGAGTCCCTAGCAATAGAGATTCATAGCAAACCTATGCTTGAGCCCTGGAGGGAAGTGGGAAGGCCCAAGGGATTGTGTGCAGTGGATGGGGATCACATTCATTGGGTTGTACAGGTTGATGGGAAGAGAGTTGGTGGATTGGGATAATTGTAGGAAAAGTAGTTGATGTGGGAGTGTATTGGGATGTGAGAGACACCCTCTTTTATGGATTCATACCCCAACTTTAGGGTGATTGGTTGTTGATATTTGGAGAAACAAATATACAGTTGGGACAAACATTCGTCCCCTGCATTCGTGTTAAATTTTTTTAATTAAATAAAGTACCAAGGCAAGTGTTTCTCTTCCCTAGGCGCCTAAGGGGGAGAAAATGCCTAATGTGGGTCCTAGTCATTTAATTTGTGAAATGCAAATTAAAAGGTGACTTTATGACTAAAGTGAGGGTGAGTGAAGAGACACCAAATCTCAGCCACCCATCTAATCTAATCTCAACAATTAGATTAGAAAACCCCTCACCTTCCCTCATGAGGTCGATTAGGGCAAGAGGGCACACCCATTCTTGAGTTGTTCAAGCATTTTGGAGAGAGCAAGAGAGAGAGAGCATTTTTTAGTAGCAAGAGAGAAGCCATTTCTGAGAGCTAGGGCATGCATCCCAAGGCAACAAACTAGCACATAAATCAAGGTAGCAAGGACAACATTGAAGGCAGGTCGTACTGTACGGATTGAGCAGGTCGTACAACAAGAGGAGCAAGCACAGAAATCGAGGAAAAGTACAATCCAGCAGAAAAGGCCATACTGTACGGATTTCGAATTACATACAATAGGAAAAAGGGCACGAATTTCAAGACAGAAAGTATAGTCCATACTGTACAGATTCTGTACAGTCCGTATGGTCCATACAACTGTTCTTTTGGCACAGATTTCGAGCAGAAAGATCTATGTTGTTTTCTAGAAGTTTTGGCACGTTTCCCAAGGTGGTCGTACAACATTTATTGCTCTATTTTTGGGCTAAGGCAGTTGGCATGAATTTCAAGGTGGTCGTACAACAGTTTGGAGGCACAAAAATTGAGGAGCAGACCTGTAATTTATTGCAGAAAATTCTGGGAAGAATTTTGAGGAGTTGGCTCATTTTCCTGTGTGAAGAATTGGCATGGTTGTCGAGATAAGTTTGTCATTTAAATTTCTGAAGATGAATATGTTGTAACAGAATTCTCTGAAGCTCCTAAATAATAAAAATCTCCCTCTCTCACTGGTTTTCCCTTTGTGGGTTTTTCCAGGGTCAAAGTTAGACCGAAAATTCTTGTGTCTAAATTTTCTAAGTTTTGCATACTGCTGATATTTTATTTCTGCACTTAAAACGATGTTTAGAATCCTCATGTTTCAGTTCTGAATTTAATTTTCTGTTGTGTACTTAATTGCTGATATAAAACTAGGTTTGGGCATTAAACATTGGCTAAAAAAATCAGCAAGACTGAAATTGGGTTGGGGTCTGAAATTTTAACAATTCGGTTGCACATTTTCTGATAAAATATAAGTGTTTCTCATCTATGTTTCACTATTTTTTTTATACGTTTTATTGTTGTGCATAAACTTCAATATTTTAACAGATCATAGGTTGTTGTGTGAATGTTAAATTTAGTTGCATTTGTTGGAATATTGAGAGGGGTGTTGAATCAGTATGAGCAATTTATACCACTTTTAACCGCAATATATATTATTTCACTTTAACAACAATGTTCAACAATATATCATCAATGTATCATCTATGAATGCAGTATAGCATGTAAACATAAGAAATATCACATCAACAACACAATACACCTATATTTACGTGGAAACCCAAATGGGAGAAAACCACATGATGCTTTCTTATATATATCAAGAATTCATTCATAGGAAGCACCAACTTCTGAATTCTCCAGTTGCAACTAGAAGGCGGCTCCAACCTGAACGAAGCTAAAACTCCTTGAATTCTCCACCTCCAACCAAAAGGAGGCTACAACCCCCTTAGTTCTATGGCTCCAATTAGAAGGTGGATACAACCACCTAGTTCTCAGGATCCAACCTGAAGAAATATCCAACTCCCCGATTCTCCGGCTCCAACTGGAAGGTGGCTACAGCCACCTAGTTCTCAAGATCCACCCTGAAGGAAGCTCCAAATCCTTAATTCTCTAGCTCCAACCAGAAGGAGGCTACAACCCCCTTTCCTTTCCCCATCCTATCACCCTGAAATATAAGTGTAGACCAATTGTCACAGACTCTGCCACTGTCACTACCACAAACATTGTCACTGCCACTGCCACTGCCACTGTCACTACCACTGCCACTGTCATTGTCATTGCCACTGTCAACAACCTGTAACCTGTCAACCTGTCACTATATCCAACCTATGATTGTCAATCGATCATTGTCACAACAACCTGTCCAACCAATCATTGTCTCATCCACATGCAAATCATGGCGAGATCACCAAGAGCATATCTCCAACCATATGCTCAACATCACCAACACATTCCTCTACCAAGAATGTACCAATATCACCAACATACCATCACAAGATATGTGTCCAAACCATCAATCAGTACCATACCAAACATCAACCATGTACCACAACCTGTATCACAACAAGTGCATCAACCATGCACCAACGCTTGTACCAAATCGTGCATCAACCATGCACCTCAACCCGTACCATATGCCTCAACCATAAACCATGTATACCAAGTACCAATCATGTACCACAACCCATATCACATCAAGTACATCAACCATGCACCAACACCTATACCAAACCATGCATAAACCATGCACCTCAACTTGTACCATATGCCTCAACCATCAACCATGTATACCAAGTATCAATCATGTACCATACCATGTATGAACCATGTAAATCAACACTATACCATATACCAATACTGTACCATACCATGTGCCATGAAATGTGTCTCAACCATATACCATATCATTCATGTAATGTACCATACGATAAGCCTCATGTATATGCCAATATCACAAATATGTGCTTCTAAAAATGAACCATAACAACCATATACCAAGAACCAAGAGTATTTCTTAAGCATGTTACAATATCACCTCAACCATATGCAATCATGTACCATTAAGGGCTTTCAAGACATGCCTTAAGCATGTGCCAGACCATCCAAGATACAAGCCTCAAACAAATGCATAAATAACATACCTTTACTCATGAAAACCTAAAGCATACCATCTCAGACCATGTATCAACTATGTTGTTCCATCAAACCTTGTTGCAACTCATCCATACATCCCTTTTAAAATATTTATCACAGGTACGCGACATGTCCTCATGCAACCTGTGTATGTACATGCCCTGTATTCTTGCAGCCTGCATATGTACATGACCTATCCTCTTGCAGCATGCGTACAACCTCAAAAAACTAGGGTTTCTAGTCTTTTGTAACTCCAAAACTTTCAACATTTCATATTCCTTTGATGCCTCCAAAAAATGCCGCCAAATTCAACCTCATATTCACTAATAGATTTACCAAAAAATAGACCATACCATTCCTAAGATAGATATTCAATGTAAGTGTGTATGGATAAATGAGATACTCTTGAGGTGTATTTATACTTGTTCTAGGTAACATATTTCCTTATTTAAAGGGTTTTTTGTTACAACCACTTTACCCTTTGACCAAGACTTGTAACCAACTAGGGGATTCTTGACCACTCTTTGGGGCTTCCAAATTTATAAAGCCATATCTTCCTAACCGTGAGGAACCATGTGGCATTCCACATATCACTAGAAATGACATGACATGTACTATCCATCTATGATAGTATTACTTAAAATTTCGTTGTCCTTCGTGTCCATATTCCTTAATCAAATTTGGGTCCCATAACCACACCTTGGGGGTTGTTAGCACTCAAAAACGCATTGGCATTTTTAAAAGAATGATGCTTAATCTTGTAAGGAAGATTTTACTAGATTCCCTAACTCCAAATACAAATCTAATTGTACCATTGGAAATCTTACGATCTGTAGATATCGATCGACTATTGGAACGTGCGAAACGGACATTCCACGGTTGAGAAAATTGATTTTTCCCAAAGGCACTTTTTTTCTGAAAAATCTGACTTTCGGTGGTTAACTCACCCAGGAACTGTTCCAGTCAACCACCGAAAGCCTGTCATATCCAAAATTGAATGAGTTTTTACTCAGGTCAGGTATTTTTGATATGAAAATATTTGGGATCTTTTCCAATGAATGTCTAATGAATTATCAGATCCAGCCCAACAGTTATTTTGGATATATGATGGAAAAATGAGTTATTTCAAAGGTCTATGGACAATTTATGTTGAACAGAAAGACAGGATACTTTGCCACATCAGCCAATTCGAATTGGTCTCCATGGGAGAATTATATTTTAGCCTTGGGAGGCTGTTCTACACATCATCAACAATCAATTGAGACAAATCTGGGATTGACCTCATTTTGAGGAAGCATCCCACTTCTTTTGCAACAGATTTTTACTTGCTATTTTTAGTTGATTTGATCCATGTTTTTAGGATCAGAGAACTGCTTTGTAATGTTATAAATATTTAGAAAAGAACATGAACTAGGGGGTTCGATTTTGAGTGATACTATGCCGTTACTGTAATCACAGACTTATTCTTATTATACAGAAAATTACAAGCTTCTTTCAGTGGTGTTTGTCAGATCTTCTCTTCTTATCTCTGATATCTTATGAGTGAGGTTCTTTGTTGATGCTCATTCAATCTACATGTGACTGTCATCTCATTTGCTGATTGATTTAGTTGATGATCATAAGTTATTTCTTTGGTTGTTAAATCCATTATACTTGTTGGTATGAAGTATAATCTGGTTCAATAGCCTTTTTCCTCCTACATTCAATCAAACTTTGT
>ML786774.1:184955-208002 GCA_009831015.1 Picea engelmannii | reverse complement strand
CGGATTTTGAGTCCTTGTATTTTTAAAATTAAGACCTCCTTCCATGAAGGATTTGGTGGTTTTTTCCCAACTAACCAAGTGCATCTTCTTCTTTTCCTGCCTGCCTCCTTCCCACTAACATGTGTAGTGTTATAGAATGCATGTGCATTAATAATGCACATGTATTCCACAACACGAATTCATTCATTTTGTATAGAATGAAACTGACACAAAGAACAACCTTGGTGTCTTAGAAAAATCTAAGAGATTACACATGTTAAAAACATCTACTAGGCAAAGTGTTGTTACAAACAATTTTTTTTTTGAATAAAACAAACACTTTTTACTCTTTTGGGGACATTTTAAGGATTTTATTTTTTAGGTTTCTTATTACTAATCCTTGTGAATATGGGGAAAATATGTAATCGATCAACAAACTCTTGATTGGTTGGAGTCATTACTTAAAATAATAGCTTGATTGGTTGTATTTCTAGCATTAAAGTCTCATAACAAGAGGATACTACCTTCATTTTTCATATTGTAGATATGTTGCTCTAAGATTTTGTAGGGACAATTCTTATCTAGATTGTTTTTTGTATAAAAAGTAGAGTTAATAGGTGAGAACAAACATATTGTTATATAAATATTCTTAGTGTTAGTATCATATATATCCATCCATATGTAGTTATTGAGAGGATCTTTCTTATGAAGTTGGATGTGAGGAGAGATGTTTGTTTTTATGTAACATGATATACCTCCAATCCCTCTATGGAAGGAATTCTTGTTCCATGTGGACCACAAAACAAATCCTTTGATATTAGAGACCTTACATTATTCAAGCTCCCAAGTTTCAACCAAGAGAATAATGTCAATGTCACTCGAGATCCAACTTAGTATAGGATCTTTACTCCATGGAAAACCATGATAGTTCCAAAAGAGGATCCAAAGTGTCCGAAATTGCTATTTATCATTGTCCTTTTGGTCTCTATTCCTAATAATAGATTTTCGGTTCCCAATTATTGCCCATTTTCCTTCCTTTCTCGCTTCCATTACCTTTTGAACCTCCTTCCTTAAATTAGCTTGATCTTCTGGAATGAGGTCTTCATTTATAAATATTCCAAACCCTTTTAAGCTCATAATTTTACTAAGCATGTCATATTTATGGGAATTTGAGCTTACCATAACCTGAATCAACCTATATTTATGTTCAATTGTTTTTCCCAACCTTTTTGCTTCTATAAGGCCAATTGTTTCAATTTGTGATTTATTTTTTAATTCCTCCTTGACTATTACTAATGTGTCCTCATCTTTCTGTTCTTTTATACCAAACATTATGAGTTTCAAGTCTCTTATGTTTGCTCATGGTCTAACTCTATGAGCTTATTCATTTTATTTTTGATAGGTTTGATATACAATTTGTGTTCCACGCTATTTAGGGCCAAATTGTTAATTATCTTGTCTTCTAACTCTTTAATTTTGTCCCTAAGATTTCTATTTTCATCCACCACTTCTTCCTTTGTTGATTGCTGTTTTTCTTGGTTGTTTTTTTCTATTTCTTGTAATCTAGCCTTCATTTGGTGTAGCTCAGTCTCAAACCCTAATAGTTTATTGTCCATATTTCTCTGAATATTATCTTCAAAGGGTCTAAATTTATTATCAAGCATTTCAAGTAACTCACTTCGAAGCATTGCTACTAATTCACTTTGATGTTTGGCTTCTCTCTCTTCTCTACGTTTATCTATTGATTCTATATATTCATGCAAACATTTTTCTATTGATTCTATAGATTCATGCAAACTATCTAGGGTTACTTTGTTAGGCCTTCCTCTATTAGATTTAGGTATCAATGGTGAATTACTCATATTGAAAAGAAAAATAAATAAATAAGAAACTTGTGCACCTGATTCATGGAAGGGTTTGAATAGTCACTAATAGAGTTATCACAGATCATATTTACCGCAAACCAGATTCACTGTAGAACTACCACCGTAGAGATAATATTCACCGTAGAGTATTCACTACCCACATATCAACCAAGATCATTTTTTCAGAACTACATGCTAGTGTTGTGCCTGAGAAATTATATCACCACCGATATCATGGACTTTAACCCATAGAGTATAAACCTAAAATTATCACCGATATGGAATATGTAATCACCACATGAAATCACCGTGAATATGGGATGTAATCGCTGAAAATAATCCTTCGAGTGTGAATTAAAAGGTAATCTCCATAGACAATCATCGTAGAAATAGTTAATCGCCACATAAATTCATTTGAGGACTATAACCCTAGAAGCACCGCAAAATTTAAATGTAATCACCACATAGTTATAATAAAAAGATCACATAGTGAATCATCTCAGAGTTCTAATAATAGGATCAACGAGTGAATCACCATGGATTTTAATTGTAAATCACCACAGAGTTTGAACACAATCACTAAGTGAATCACTGCAGAGTTATAACAACTTTCAATTATTAATTTCTTGAATTTGTTTTATACAAAAAAAACATAATTTCCCAGGCATGCGATTTATTCTCATTATGTTTGGCTCTTGTAGCTGTAGATATTAGTCTTTCTTATGAGCTTACATCATTTCCATATCCAAGACTACTCTACCTGCAATTTTCTCAACTTTCTTACAGCCCAACAAGATTGTTAGCACTCATGCACATTTTCAGTAGTTCATGAAATGATCTCATAATTGTAATTTAGTAGCAATTCAATCATTTCTATCCATTATTCACATTAAAAATGGAATTCAACCATTAATCATATTATCTAGAATGAAATTATCATTCACTATACATGCATTATCAACACACCCAACTTTTCATAATGCAATCAAACTTTACCTATAAGTAAAACCTAAGTGCCAATAATCATGGCCACATCTACACAATGCATCCTTGAATTGACTTTGGAATACCATATGTCCATGTCATGTATCCGACCAAGTGTGTTGGAAGGTATGGACTACGTCTCAACACATCATCCAAACTCTCCCCCAATTTTTTCCTCGATTATTTGGATACCTTCCTCTTCAACCCATACAAAACACTAGGAATATCATCCCTTAGTGCTATTCAATTTCAACAAAGAGGTTGTAGTCCAAACATCAATTATATAGGAGAAAAACATTATTCACTTGGACGACACTATATCCTTTCCATATCCAACTTCAACATGGACATTTCTAATGGCATTCATTGCTACCACATGAGTATGTCTCCTGTCTTGACTTGGTTATGTTCTCAAAACCAATATACCATTATATGCAATTAATTCCCTCATACATGCATTCAAGTATTATGCAACATGTATATACTCAAGGCCCATTGCCTTTACATCAATCCAAATATTGAACTTTAACTGAGGGAATTCTTACCTCAATTTCCTCCATCATTTTATGAAACATAGGAAACAAAATGCATACCTTCATAGCTATTATCAATTGACTTGATACTACCTGATCATTTGATATTTTGCAGAAGCTCACCATCTCCCTTCACCAACTCTTTTGGTCATCATTTTTACCATCCTCCTTTGTCTTCATATGGATGGATTTTGTGTACAACAACATCATCAATATCATTTTCATCCATGCTATAATATTTTTCCTGGATACACAATCTACCATTAGTCTTATTTAATTATCACGATGCCATTATTTCACACATAACTACAATCTATAACCATACCACAAGCATGCCCACATGCACCCGAATTTAATCTTTCATGCCTATTTCATGCTCATTCATTCTATCTTTATTGTATGCATCATGCATAAATTCTATCATGCACTTAAGTGCATATTTATGTAACAACCCCCGTCGTTACGACAACATGCGACGCATAAAAAGTGCTAATTTTTTGTTTTGTTTTCTTTATAAAAACAGGAAGGTAACAACAACAACAGTCAATCCACGCAACTCGATGACGAACACAATGCACACAATTCAGGCAATTGTCAACATAACGACCTAGCATACTAACACATCATCCAGCTGGATGCAACACACTACAATCAATCAGGCGAAGAAATAAAATGACTACCCGCCCGTCTTACCCTGCAAGGTTTGACCTCCAGGACAAATAAGTAACACTCAAGCCTAGGTTCCCATCGATTTTGACCATTTAAGGTCTCAAGACTGACGAATGTTTTGAGGAACAAGGAGGTGTCTACATCCCACCCATAACAAGTAAGACAAGCCTACTTAGCTAAGGACCAACATCAGACCAACCCAATGCAACCGACATCAACGACACACGTGACATGACCCTTCAATGCAAGCGAGAAAAAGAAATCAAAGATTCAACATTTTGCAAGACGCACCACCAGACAATCCAAACATTTAGACACTACTTCAATCGACCTTTAATTTACAAGCATGCAAGATATCTGACATACACAATCTATCTAGCAAAAACCAACTTGAGGTGCAATTCTATTTAAATTCCAGGCGCGCCATTAATCAATCAATCAATCAATAAAAGTTAGATGGATTTCTTAATATGATAATACCATAGACCAGAAGTTACTACAATACATGTGTAAACCCTAGTCTGTTTGACCCTAAGAAGTGTTAATCAATTTTTGTTTTTATTTTTGTTTTTATGGATTTCAATAATACCTTAATTCTTTTTCAAAGACTTGTAGTATGACAACTTTGAATAAAAGAATTTTAGGTATAATTTTCTCTATACACCTTTATATTAAGTTATTTAATTAATATTAATAATTTCTTTCCTATTTGTAAATAGATATTCATCATAACCTTAACACATTACAAGTATGAGTTTAAATTATGCTTTCAATACTAAGAATCTTACCATATAACACTTTTGCTTGACAACTATTCTAGTAACAAAATAATAATCGTTTAAGTACACAAATTTACTTTTCTAATTGTACCCTATTTACCTTACAAGCATGAAACTTGCTCAACCATAATTGAATTAAATCATACTCAATTATTAATACCTAATTAATTTTTTCTAATTTCACTACTTAATAATTTAGTAATTATTATTCACATAAAGAATTGACCTACTTCAATTGTTGAATCTAATTTCTTACTCCAAATTGCGCATCACTTGCTTCATGGTATTAACAAAATAATTCTTCATTATAATGTTATTCAAAATTCAATATAATAAAATCAACAAGTATGAACCTAATCCTACACAGAACCAATAGAATAATATTAAAACAATATAAACACGTTTTGAAATAAAACCCACTCGACAATTAACTTATAACCTGATCTTATAACTTCTAGGGTTACATTATTATTATTGTTTATATGCCTTCATAATTATTATTAATTATTTAAGGACAACATAATTACCCAGGGATTACCATCTCACATCATTCCTTCCTGCTTACCATGTCAGTGATTATATAATTAGAGGAAATGTTCAACATCTAAATCAATAACATAGTCTGGATGTAAATGACAATAACTACGGAAATGACACTGTAGAATATGGACGACTGTAATAAAATTTAACTATTGAATTATACGAAAAATAAAAAACTGCTGGGATTATAGTCAACACACTGGATGTGAGTCAGCCAAGATCCCTTCACGATTTGTGGTCTGACCAGTCGACTCTCACCAGAGAGACCCGGGTTCAAGTCTCGCAATGGAATTGGTTTAATTCTAAACTTTTTCGCAGTAACCGAGACAATTTTATAGCCGGGAAAACGTTTCTCATTGGTAGTTGTTCTTGTAGTAAACAGTTGGATAATATTGATGTGTTTGCCGTGAAATTTTCAATATTTTTTTGTATATTTACTATTTAATTAGAAATTTGAATGTATAAAGCAATGAGCGTGAGCATTCAGAAACAGTTCTGGTCAATATCAAAACCATTACAAAGACATAAGGCTGTTGTTCTTTGTCTGGAAGACCAGTTAATACACACCTCAACGATTTTTCATACAAACTTTTCTAACACAAATATGCATCCAGATCTTCTCCATGGAGAAACAAAATAATGAAAAAAAACACAAATTTTTGAGCATCCTTCCTGCAGTTTTAGGCAGTTGCTGTGGCTAGCATCCTCATTGGGTGTTAAACATAAAATCCATCTGATTAGCAGCTGGGAGATGGGACCTTGCTACTTCTTCCAGTGGAGGATCATCGTTCACTTTTAAAGAAATCCAACTGGACTAAAAGGCAAAAACGCAAGGCAAGGAGTGGAAGGCATTACCAAAATTTGCGATTAGATTCCACCTCAAGTGCCATAATCAAATATAAAGGAAAAGAAATCGCAATCAAGGAATAAAGAAAACGCAGGCAGGATATAAAAAAATGCAAGCAAGGTTTTGAGTTCAGAGCTCATTCTGGCCACATGCAATTAGATAGTAACTCAGAAATAAAAGATACACAAGATATCAAGCGAAAACTAACAAGCACAACCATCCTGTGTTACAAGGATTAATGTAAAAATCAACTCAAACTAAGGGTACTACGTTTAATGATCAACTCAAGTTAACAAGGAAATTCGCTACTGAGTAAAATGTCTACTGTTAACGTTTTATTTTATAGCAATCACATAACTCAATATCAGTTGACTAGGAGTACATATCAACAAACATTTTTTTCATTAAACAATAAGGAAATACTGAAACTAAATCATTTCCACAATTACAAATCTAAGTTGGAATAAAATTGTTGAATTGCATTTCACCATTGCCATCCAAATCAATTTCAACCTTCGCCATTATAGATATTCATGTACAACAAATTTAGACCAACTTTTTTTTATTTTTAAACAAACAATAGCGTTGCTTACCTGTAACTAACGACGAATAACCAGAAGTCGCTATCCTGCGCTTGCGCCTTGTCCCTGTCCTACTCGTGCTCCGTACAAGTACTTCTTTCCAACCGCTGAGACCTCACCAGTACCTCCTAGCCAACACTAGAGGTACTCTTCTTCCCCTTGAGCTCCCCAAGCCGCAAAGGGGCCACACACACGATACCAGAGAATGATAGCACCCAGTTTTCCTCGCAAGGTCGAGCTACCACTCGTTACCCGAGCTGGGTATCCAAACTCCCACAAGAGAAAGTTCAGTCAAGATGAAATTTTGGCAACGTAACGTTACACAAGCCAGATGTGATCCATACTCCTCCTCCACCATCCTTTTTATAGAGTTTCTTAGTCACTAGTTTCCCAAAACCTTGTTAGATTCCTTTTTCATTTAATTGATTAGGAAAAACCTCCCCTGTACATATGTCACCCAATCCCCTAGTTGCGCCAAAAAATCAATTTATTAATTAATTAAATTTATCTATTTCCCACACCCACCTAAAAGCGTTCCTAAAAACGCTCCTCAGTGTCCCATTATTTCCTTACAATTCTTAAATGACTTACGCCTTACTTAGTTCCTAGTTGAGTTCATAAATAGAAAGTTTCAAAGGCTAGATTCCTTACTAAGTTAGACATTCCCCTTTTTCCTTAAGTTTCCCTTTTTTTTTAAGTTTCCCCCTTTTTCTTTTTAACTAAAAATCAGATTTAGCAAGTGTAGAAAAACAACAATTTACCCTTTTAATAAATTTAATCCTTCATTATAATTTTTTACTTTAATAATTAAAGTTTGAATTTCTTTACCCCCTTCTTGTTATATGTCTAATTATTATTTTTTGATCAGAGGTTCTACTTAGACCTAGGTTTTAAATTCACTAGGCTTGGTGACAGTTCTTAAGAGAAAATTTGTTATTAAACTTACTCATCACATCATTCATTTTAAGGCCGACCAGGTCCTAAGGAGGCATAGTTTTCTAGGCACTAGGTTTGTCCACTTACTAGTTAAAATCATGACGTTCCCTTCAGGACGCACTACGTGCTCTAAGGGTGCCACTTGTCTCTTTCTTTTTTATTTACGCGATGTGCCCTTCAAGACACACTACGTGCTCCAAGGGTGCCACTCGCCTCTTGACTAAATTTTGTAGACGTCAAACCCTTGGAGTCAATACTCCGTCAGGTGATCTTGTGGGAGACTAAGGGCCTCTAAGGAATAAGGACCCTGCCTTATTGTGCGCCCCTTAGAATCATCATGAGCGATTGCCATAGTCTGCCCTCACGACATCGTGGGTCTCTCGAACTAGGTAATCGTTAACCTACAGTTCGAGCCACGGCGAGAGTGCAAGTAGGATGTGGCAGGGCTGCTGCCACACCTCTCCCTCAATGTCTCTGGTTGTCATGCATGACCCCTCTACTCCAAATGCGAGTCTAGTCGATAACCTATCATAAGCCTGCATCCATCAACGAATCATGTCAGCAATAATAATCAACATCATAACATCTAATAGTATGTACATATGTCACATCAACAACATTCAAACCTTAACAGTCCACTCCTTGACTCGATCCGGAGTCCACAGAGTTTCATTGATGCCTTGGCATCCTCAACGTCCAAAGTCCTGCACACTCAGAAGAACCCAGTCAATAACACCTGTCGATGTAAACACAACAAAAATAACATAACATCAAATCCACAATGTCTCATAATCATAATCAAAACAACCAATAGTATAATGACCCAGATCACTTGCACGCAAGTGTCCTCAAAGAATAAGTCCACTCAGTGCACGTAAGAGCGGGATGGTACATACACTCCCTCTTGTTTTAAACTTCGTCCCAAAGTTTCATAGTATGCAAGTGTCGAAATAAAGTGTATCACAATATCATATGTCTGTATCACAATATCATATGTCTAACTATCAAACAAAAATGGGAACTGCTGACGCATATCATATGCTTCCTCCCAGGTCGCCGAGTGTGGACTATAGTTGTCCCACTGGACCTTGACTTGATCTACTGTTCGATGCCATAGCTGTCGAATGCGATGGTCCAGGATGCAAATTGGCTCTGCCATGATACGTGAAAAACAGATACGTGAAAAACATTGTGCATACGCCTCAAAGAATTAGGCAAGGCTAGTCGATAGGCCACAGGCCCCTTATTTTCCACAATATCGAAAGGTCCCACAAACCTAGGAGAGAGTTTATCACCCTTTCCAAACTTGATCGAAATCTTATGCGGTTTCACCCATAAGAAGACTCGATCACCGACTTCATAACTACGATCGACATGATGCGCATCGACATAACTCTTCTGCCGATCTTGCGCTTCCTTGATCCTTTGTCTTATAGTTTGCATTTGGTCTTCCATTTCTTGGATTGCTTCGGGTCCCACCAGGACCCTATCGTCAAGCTGATCCCAACTCAAAGGCGTATGACACAGTCTCTCGTAAAGAAAATTGAAAGGCGCCATCTTAATGGTGCTTTGATAACTGTTGTTATATGAAAATTCTACCAGTGGCAAGAATTCTTCCCAACGCTTTTGTTGGTCCATCACGTAGATATGCAACATGTCCTCCAAGATTTGGTTTATTCTTTCGATCTTCCCATCTGTCTAGGGCGATACACGGTACTAAAGTTAAGTTGGGTTCCCAAGGCCTCTTGGAAACTAGTCCAAAATTGTCCTGTAAACACTGATCCTCTATCAGATATAATCCTCTTAGGCACGCCATGAAACATCACAATATCACTGACGAAAAATCTAGCTAAGTCAGGTTCCTGATATGTCGTACACACATGAMTAAAATGAGCACTCTTCTTCAGAGTGTCGACTACCACGAAAATCGATTTGTGTCTCCTTGCCGTCCGTGGAAATCCAACAATGAAATCCATTGAAATGACCTCCCATTTCGATTCCGGAATAGCGTGTGGCTGTAGTAATCCARCCGTATGTCTATGTTTATCCTTCACCCGCTAACATTCTAGACATCTTGCCACACATTTGACTATGTCTGCCTTCATTCCTTTCCAAAAGAATAAGGGTTTAAGGTCTGCCCTCATCTTCGTGACTCTAGGATGATCCATGTACACTGCTATATGAGCCTCGTTTAGGATCAAACTCCTCAACTCGTCGTTGGGCGGTACGCAAATTCGATTTTTAAATCTCAATAATTCGTTGTTGTCCACAGTAAATCCCTCAAATTTTGGTACCATCATTGTATTTTGTTCGATAAAATCCTTGACCTCTTTATACCAGTCATCGTCACGCTGTAAAGTTAGAATCTTTTCATGTAGATTCATCTGAAGAGACATCACCGAAAACATGTGTGGTCTCCGACTCAATGCATCAACCACTCTATTCACTATTCCTTTTATGTAAGTAATCTCAAAATCGTACTCACTAAGCAATTTCGACCAACGCCGTTGTCACGCGTTCAAGTTGCTTTGCGTAAATATGTATTGTATTCCACAGTGGTCCATTTTTAGTTGGAATTTCCATCCAATAAGGTAGTGTCTCCAAACTCCCAAGGCATAAACAATGGCTAACAACTCCAAATCGTGCGTTGCATAGTTATCCTCATGCCTTCTCAACTTTCTCGAGATGTAGGCGATCACTCGAACATCTTGCATCAAGACTTCGCATAATCCTTCCTTGGATGCGTCAATGCATACCAAGAAGTCCGTGTCCATGTCAAGGACCTTTAGTATCGATGCTTTCGTCAACAACTCCTTGAGCCTCCGAAATGCCTTTGCACATTTCGTGGTCCAAACAAACTTCTTGTTCTTCTTCTGTAATTCTGTGATCGGATTTTCTATCTTCGGAAAACCCTTGATGAATCGTCGATAGTATCCCACTAAACCCATGAAGCTATGCATTTCAGGGACATTCGTCGACACAAGACATTCCATAATAACCTCAACTTTTGTTGGATCCATAATGATACCTTCGCCGGAGATGACATTCCCTAAGTAGTGAATCTTCGATTGATAAAACGAGCATTTAGACAATTTCCCATACAATTTGTTCTCTCGTAGACACTGTAGTACCATGTGCAAGTGCTCATCATGATCCTCCATCGTCTAAGAGTAAATCAAAATATCGCCAATGAATACTTGGACGAACTTGTCCAAGTATTCACGGAACACCCCGTTCATCAAAATCATAAATACCCCTAGGGCGTTCATCAGTCCAAACGGTAAAACAATAAACTCGTAATGTCCAAACCTCATCTTAAAGTCGGTCTTAGGGATTTCATCCTCTTTGATCCGTAAGTGGTGATGCCCTGATCTCAAGTCAATCTTTGAAAACACTGTCACACCCTTCATTTGATCAAATAGATCATCAATCCTTGGCAACAAATACTAATTCTTGATCGTTGCCTTGTTCAATTGATGATAGTCAATGCATAGTCTCCACGACCCATCCTTATTCTGTATGAAGATAACAGGCACACCCCACAGTGACACACTTGGACGTATAAGTCCTTGGTCCAACAACTCCTTCAGTTGCATTTTCAACTCATGTAAATCCGGGGTCGACATTCGATAAGACGTTCTTACAATCGATTCAGTCCCCGGTTTTAGGTCTATGGTAAATTCCAATTCCCTCTCAGGCGGCAACCCTGGTAACTCCTCTGGGAATACATCCACAAATTCTCGTACTATCGGAAGGCTTTCTATTCCTTCCACCACACTCTTTTCGTTTAACGCAAGGATCACATAAAGCTTGCATCCCTTGCACATGCTCTTCTGTAGCTTCAAGGAAGAGATGAACCTCAGGGAAACTCCTTGGTTCCGACCTACAATTGCACGTCTCTGTCCCTCATCATCAACCAAGCTCAATCGTTTTGTCTTACAGTTGAGTATCGCCTCATGCGATTCCAACCAGTCCATACGGATCATGACATCATAAGACCCTAAGATCATGATTTACAGTTTGGAACTTGTGGCAAACTCTCCCAGGTTAAGGCTACAACCCGTAACCTTCCCTCCAACCTTTTGTTTGGCTCCCGAAGCCATTTCTACAAAGCTAAACTCGTCCTATTCGACTTCCTTTACCTTCATTATTTTTAGTGCTACACCATAAATAAAACTCTATGTAGCACCTGGATCTATCAAAATGCTAAGGGTATGGGCAACGACGATACCTGACGTCTCGAGCACAGTCGTCTGGTGCTATGCCTGGCATTTATTCATTGCTGCATGAATCTGATGGGCCTTGCCCAAATCTCCCACGGTAGTGGGTCCAACTAATCCAGACGCTCTGGTCCTCTCCACTGGGCAGTCACACTGGTAATGTGCCTCTCTGCATGTCCAACACCCTTTCTTTGGTCCAGTACTCTTGGTAGCCGGAGAAGACGCTAACGACCCACTGGCCTAGAACCCTAGTCTGTTTTGCTGAATAACCCTAAACTGTTGCTGCTAGGGTCGATGCTGCTGTGGTGCTTTGTAAGGAGTCCATTACCGAGGCGCTGGTCACCAAGGTGTAGTGAAAGTGCATCCTCTCTGGAAGCCATGATATCCTGGTGAATGTCTAGTTGGTGTCTGATGCTACTGTGCACCAGATGACACCTGTCCCACTGGTCTCGTTGGAGTCCTTCTCTGACCCCCACTGATAAGCTCCTCCTCTACTATGATGGCCTTATGAACAACATCATGCAAGGTTTGAGGCATCAAAATCCTAACCTTTGTACGAATGCTGAAATTAAGGCCAAACACAAACTTGTTGACCTTAAGTTTCTTGGTATTCAGGTGGGGAGCATACCAAAGAAGCTCCATGAAACGAGCCTCATACTCGGGCATCGTTTGACCGCCCTGTCGCAAGGCATTGAACTCGTTGAGATGACGCTCAATGAATTCGTCAGATAGATACCTCTCTCGAAACCGTTCCTCAAACAATTCCCATGACATGTCTTCGACGATCATGTTCAATTGTGTTAGGAGCATCTTCCACCATAGAAGAGCGCTCACCTTCAGTTGAAAGACCGCTATGCATAACTTCATGTTGGAGGTATAGTGGCGAAGTGAAAATCACAGCTCCATATTCTCCAACCATGCCTCGACAGTTGTGCCATCTGGGGCACCAAAGAACTCAGGAAATTTGACCTTTTCGAGTTTGCAGTGAATTCTACCAGTACCGATCGAAGCGCGCGGTGGACCCTCAGGGGGTGCCGACGCCCTGGCCTCATCTCTATCTAAACGACTGAACAATACCTCATACATCCGATGAAAGGGCCTCATCAGCCCAATCACATCACCCACAACTATCTGCTCCTGCACGACAACTTTTTCGTCTCCTTGGGGGTTAGATCCCTTAGGCGTGGATTCTACCGGGGGCGTCATGCCTCCTCCCCTAGCACCCCATTGTTTGCCTTCGCGACGTCCTCTAACCATGATTACCTACACAAATACAATCAATTTAATTAACAACCTTATAATCAAACATTTAATCAATGGAAACCATAATGATCCCAAGTCGCGGGTCGAACCGAATTTGATACCATATGCAACAACCCCTGTCGTTACGACAACCTGCGACACATAACAAGTGATAATTTTTTTTCTTTCTTTCTTTATAAAAATAGGAAGGTAACAACAACAACAGTCAATCTGCGCAACTCGATGACGAACACAACGCACACAATTCAGGTAATAGTCAACATAACGACCTAGCATACTAGCACATCATGCATTTGTACGCAACATACTACAATCAATCAGGTGAAGAAATAAATTGACTACCCACCCATCCTACCTCCAGGACACACAAGCAACACTCAAGCCCAGGTTCCCATCGATTTTGACCATTTAAGGTCTCAAGGTTGGCGACTGTTTTGAGGAACAAGGAGGTGTCTACATCCTGCCCATCACAAGCAAGACAAGCCTACTAAGCTAAGGAACAACATCAGACCAACCCAATGCAACCAACATCAATGACACATGTGACATGACCCTTCAATGCGAGTGAGAAAAAACAATCAAAGATTCAACATTTTGCAAGACACACCACCAGACAATCCAAACATTTAGACACTACTTCAATCAACCTTTAATTTACAAGTGCGCAAGATATCTTACATACACAATATATCTAGCAAAAACCAACTTGAGGCACAATTCTATTTAAATTCCAGGCACACCATTAATCAATCAATCAATCAATAAAAGTTAGATGAATTTCTTAAGATGATAATATCATAGACCAGAAGTTACTACAACACATGTGTAAACCCTAGTCTGTCTGACCCTAAGAAGCGTTAATCAATTTTTAATTTTATTTTTGGTTCTATGGATTTCAATAATGCCTAAATTATTTTTCAAAGACTTGTAGTATGACAACTATGAATAAAATAATTTAAGGTATAATTTTCTCTATACACCTTTATATTAAGTTATTTAATTAATAGTTAATAATTTCTTTCCTATTTGTAAATAGATATTCATCATAACCTTAACACATTACAAGTATGAGTTTAAATTATGCTTTCAATACTAAGAATCTTACCATATAACACTTGTGCTTGACAACTATTCTAGTAACAAAATAATAATCGTATAAGTGCAAAAATTTACTTTTCTAATTGTACCCTATTTACCTTACAAGCATGAAACTTGCTCAACCATAATTGAATTAAATCATACTCAATTATTAATACCTAATTAATTTTTTCTAATTTCACTAGTTAATAATTTAGTAATGATTATTCACATAAAGAATTGACAAACTTCAATTGTTGAATCTAATTTCTTACTCCAAATTGCACATCACTTGCTTCATGGTATTAACAAAATAAATCTTCCTCATAATGTTATTCAAAATTCAATATAATAAAATCAACAAGTATGAACCCAATCCTACGCAGAACCAATAGACTAATATTAAAACAATATAAAACAATATAAGCACGTTTTGAAATAAAACCCACTCGACAATTAACTTATAACCCAATCTTATAACTTCTAGGGTTACATTATTATTATTGTCTAGATGCCTTCATAATTATTATTAATTGTTTAAGGACAACATAATTACCCATGGATTACCATCTGACATCATTCCTTCCTGCTTACCACGTCAGTGATTATATAATTAGAGGAAATGTTCAACATTTAAATCAATAACATAGTCTGCATGTAAATAACAATAACTGCGGCAATGACACTGTAGAATATGGATGGCTGTAATAAAATTTAACTACTGAATTATACTAAAAATAAAAACTGCTGGGATTATAGTCAACACACAGTTGGTCATCGTCAACTCCAAACCTCGCGCAAGGTAAAATCTAAGTCATGGCAGCACAGGATCGTTGGGTTCTGACAAAGCAATATCACTGCTGCAGAATGGAGATATTGTGGCCATCTCACCGGACGCAAGTCGACCATGATCCCTGCACGATTTGTGGTCTGACCGTTTGAATCGCACCAGAGAGTCTCGGCTTCAAGTCCCGCAATGGAATTGGTTTAATTCTAAACTTTTTTGCAATAACCGAGACAATTTTACAGTTGGGAAAATGTTTCTCATTGGTGATTGTTCTTGTAGTAAACGGTTGGATAATCTTGATGTGTTTGTCGTAATCTTTTTAGTAAATTTGTGCATATTTACTATTTAATTAGAAATATGAATGTATAAAGCAATGAGCGTGAACATTCAGAAACAGTTCTGGTCAATATCAAAACATTTACAAAGCCATAAGGCCGTTGTTCTTCATACGGAAGCCCAATTACTACACACCTCAATGATTTGTCATACATAATTTTCTAACACAAATCTACATCCAGATCTTCTCCGTGGAGAAACAAAATAATGAAAAGAAATGCAAATTTCTAGGCATCCTTCCTGCAGTTTTAGGCAGTTGCTGTGGCTAGCATCCTCATTGGGTGTTAAACATAAAAGTAATCTGATTAGTGGCTGGGAGATGGGACCTTGCTACTTCCTTCGGTGGAGGATCATCGTTCACTTTTAAAGAAATCCAACTGGACTAAAAGGCAAAAACGCAAGGTGAGGAGTGGAAAGAATTACAAAAAATTGCGATTAGATTCCACCTCAAGTGCCATAATCGAATATAAAGGAAAAAAAATCGCAATCAAGGAATAAAGAAAACGCAGGTAGGAGATACAAAAAAACAAGGAAGGTTTTGAGTCTGGGGCTCATTCTGGCCATGTGCAATTAGACAGTAACTCAGAAATAAAAGATACACAAGATATCATGTAAAAACTAACAGGCACAACCATCCTGTGTTACAAGGATTAATGTAAAAAACAACTCAAACTGAGGGTATTGCGCTTAATGATCAACTCAAGTTAACAAGGAAATTAAGTACCGAGTAAAATGTCTACTGTTAACGTTTTATTTTATAGAAATCGCAGTACTCAATATCAGTTGACCATGAATACATATCAACAAACATTTTTTTCATTAAACAATAAGGAAATACTGAAACTAAATCATTGACACAATTACAATTCTAAGTTGGAATAAAATTATTGAATTACATTTCACCATTGCCATCCAAATCTATTTCAACCTTCTCCATTATAGATATTCATGTACAAAAAGTTTAGACCGACTTTTTTTTATTTTTAAACAAACAATAGCGTTGCTTACCTATAACCAACGACGAATAACCAAAAGTCGCTAACCCATCGCTTGTGCCCCGTTCGAGTCCTGCTCGCGCTTCGTCCAAGTACTTCTTTCCAACCACCGAGACCTCACCGATACCTCCCAACCAACGCTAGGGGTACTCTTCTTCCCCCTGAGCCCCCTCGAGCCGCAAAGGGGCCATGCACACGATACCAGAGAATGATAGCACCCAGCTTGCCTTGCAAGGTCGAGCTACCACTCATTACCCGAGCTGGGTATCCCAACTCCCACAAGAGAAAGTTTAGTCAAGATGAAATTTCGGTAGCGCAACGTTACGAAAGCCAGATGTGATCCATACTCCTCCTCTGCCATCCTTTTTATAGAGTTTCTTAGTCACTAGTTTCCCAAACCCTCATTAGATTCCTTTTTCATTTAATTAATTAGGAAAAACCTCCCCCGTACACATGTCGCCTGATCCCCTAGTTGCACCAAAAAATCAATTTATTAATTAATTAAATTTGTCTATTTTCCACACCCACCTAAAAGAGTTCCTAAAAACACTCCTTGGTGTCCCATTATTCCCTTACAATTCTTAAATGACTTATGCCTTAATCAATTCCTAGTTGAGTTCATAAATAGAAAGTTCCAAAGGCTAGATTCCTTACTAAGTTAAACATTCCCCTTTTCCCTTAAGTTTCCCCTTTTCTTTAAGTTTCCATTTTTCTTTAAGTTTGCCCCTTTTTCTTTTTAACTAAAAATCAGATTTAACAAGTGTAGAAAAAAAACCTTTTACCCTTTCAATAAATTAATCCTTCATTATAATTTTTACTTTAATAATTAAAGTTTGAATTTCTTTACCCCCTTCTTGTTATATGTCTAATTTGTTTTTTGATCAGAGGTTCTACTTAGACCTAGGTTTTAAATTCACTAGGATTGGCGATAGTTCTTAAGGAAAAATTTGTTATTAAACTTACTCATCACATCATTCATTTTAAGGTTGACCAGGTCCTAAGGAGGCATAATTTTCTAAGCACTAGGTTTGTTCACTTACCTGTTAAAATCATGATGCTCCCTTCAGGACGCACTACGTGCTTCAAGGGTGCCACTCGCCTCTTTCCGTTTTATTTGTGCGACGTGCCCTTCAAGACACACTACATGCTCCAAGGGTGCCACTCACCTCTTGAATGAATTTGGTAGACGTCAAACCCCTGGAGTCAATACTCCATCAGGTGATCTTGTGGGAGACTAAGGGCCTCTAAGGAATAAGGACCCTGCCTTATTGCACGCCCCTTAGAATCATCATGAGAGAATGTCACAGTCTGCCCTCATGACATTGTGGGTCTCTCGAACTAGGTAATCGTTAACCTACAGTTTGAGCCATGATGAGACTGCTAGTAGGTTGTGGCAAGGATACTACCACACCTCTCCCTCAATGTCTCTGGTTGTCATGCATGAACCCTCTACTCCAAATGTGAGTCTAGTCGGTAAGCTATCGTAAGCCTGCATCCATCAACGAATCATGTCAACAATAATAATCAACATCATAACATCTAATCATATGTACATATGTCACATCAACAACATTCAAACCCTAACAGTCCACTCCCTGAATCGATCTAGAGTCCACGGAGTTTCATCGATGCCTCAACATCCTCAATGTCCAGAGTCCTACACACTCAGTAGAACCCAGTCAATAACACCTGTTGATGTAAATACAACAAAAATAAAATAAAATAAAATCCACAATGTCTTATAATCATAATCAAAAGAACTAATAGTATAACGACCCGGATCACTTGCACGCAAGTGTCCTCAAAGAATAAGTCTTCTCAATGCGTGCAAGAGCGGGATGTTACAATTTATTTCAACTTTATTTATCTGTTTATTTTTGTTGTTGTATATGGCTATCCTTGAATTCTATAGAACCTTGTTTCCCTGTGCATTGCCATTCTGCTCGATTTTTCACCACTGACCCTTATTCTAAGTCTTCTAGCCAAGCTCCACTTGGCCATTCTGCATTTTCAAATGGAATGCTACACTCCTCCATTTTCACCTATACCTTGCTTTCACTATGCACTCTGATAACATACGTGGCTTTCTTACTCTAAATACTTTAGACAAAAATTGCTAGATCATATCTAGAAATTCCCTCTTCCTACATTCCTATGCTTGCACATAGAGATGACTCATCCACCCATGAGTCACACCTCATCTCATGATATCATTTTCCTTATATTGCACCAAAATTTGGTGCCTTCACTACACTTCTTGAATTCGGTCGACTCGTCCATCGACCATCAACCATTTCCTGGTTGACGTGACAACTACACTGATATGGCATGACAAATGGATATTGATTTGGCATGACATATAGAATGTAACATGGCACTCTGGCTAACATGGAATGACACATGGTGCTGATGTGTCAAGACATGTCATCACCCTCTTTCCTTCATCGACCATCGACCATTTCTCTTGGACAAACCAACACCTCGTCGAATCAGCTGACACCCGACCATCAACCATTGACGATCAACGCTTTCTCTTGCTCAATCGAAACATTTTTCTAAATTGGCCAACACTTGACCATCGATCATCGATGATTTTCATTGGTGACTAAAATACTTTTCTAATCCCATTGACTCGACCATCAACAATTTCCTTTGGCCAACTCCAACACTTACAATTTTTTCGACCAAATTTCTGATGAATCTAGGCCATCAATCTCCCATTCAAAATGATCTTAGTCATTGATCTATCAAAATTCACCCATCTCTGCCAACGCCTGATCATCGACCATCAAATAATTTTTTTTATTGAACCAAGATCTTCACCAAACTCATTGATCCAACCATCGACAATTGACGATTTCTCTTGGAGAATTTCCAAAACTTATAAATTTCAACCAAATCCCTGATAAATTTGGACCATCGATCTCCAAGCCAAGATGATCTTGATCATCAATTAAATCCAACTTCCAAATGACCGAAACCAATCTATACTGTTGATATTATTCCACCTCCCAATCGTCGAAAACGAATCTCGGTCGTTGATCTGCTTGACCTGTCTAATGGTTGAAACCTTATAAATTTTTAAATTTATGACAACAAATCTAGGCCACTGATCTCAAGATCAAACAAAATATCAGCTGTCGATTCTTTAAAATCAGCCCAGTGCTACAACGATCATTAAAACATGAATTCTACCTTCCAGGTCGAATTTAACCATGCAACTCTGCAGATTCATGTCCCATATCATCTCTTCAACTTCTCTGAGGCATTTAAACTCAAAATTTGCCCATGAAATTTTCACTCTAATTCACACAGACCGAAATTTGCAACAATGAATTTGCCCAATTCACACTTGTCCTATGCCATATAAGCCCGATGTTTGAACTAGAGGCTCTAATACCATAATGTAACGTACCCCAACCCAACTGAGGAACATTACAAGTGCAATACACATTTAAAATTGAGATTTCTTACTTAATAATTGCTTATGCGTTGCTCGTTTCTTCTGAGTTATGAAATGAAAATACAAAGGGGCACTCACTATGGGGTTTCTATGGAAATTATGGTCAATATAATTGCTATATTGTCTTCTACTTCCTTTATTTTGATTCAATATCCCACTCTTAAGGCTTTTCTCACCTATGGAACAATTTTCAATACAATACAAATGGAATCTCTTCTTTTATTAGTGGCCTAGTATTTAATATAACTTGATAGTTGTTTAGGGATAGGGTTATGTTTTTTGAATTCCTTAATCCCCATGAATCTTAGGGTTTTTGACCCTCTAGAATCTCCTTGAAAGTCCAAAAGTGACTATCTTTACATGTGTGAGTAATGGAAGTTGATGGGGCATCCACTTATTACCATGGTGGTCAACAAGATAGGTAAACTTGTGGGAGGCATAACTTCTATATACAAACTTTGATTGAGGTGATATTTGTATATTTGGAAATATTTTGAAGTGTAGAACATTGTCGAGAGGTTGGGAGTTAAGCTCCCAAAGTTTTGATCCAAAAAATACTCATTTAAGCCTCAAACAAGCTTTAGAAGGTTTTGGATCCCAAATCACCAAAGTGGTATCTACCCATAAAATGGGCCCTACAAGCTAATAAATTGAATGTTTCCACTAAACATGTACTAGAATAGATGACAAATTATATAATGCTCCATTCCAAATCATACCTTCCCATTTAGAGAGGCTTTTGGTATCTAAAATCTTTTATTGAAGTAGGTGAGGATTTTTTTTATACCACTTTTTTGGAGTACCATTTGGCCCTTTTTGGAGATTATCCTTTCAATCCAACTTGCCATAGTTCATATTTCCCTTGTCTAATTGTTTTGAACTTCTTATCTGAAATTTTATCTTTCGCTAATTCTACACGAGCCTTTGGTGCTAATTCATTTTTGATAGGTAACACTTGTTCATTATTTTCTTGGTCTAATATGGAAGGCTCATATAGTTTTAGATTTTTCACCTTCACTACTAATAAATGCACATATATGGGGGTGGATTGAGTTTGTAGGAATTATCACCCACCTTTTCTCATACTTAAGAATGACCATATTGCAGCGCATTGATATTCTTACTAGGACCTTGTAGCCTTTTTTTTGTTTATAAATAACCAATCTTTCTCTCCCACCTTGAATTTTTTTCTCAATTTTGCGCTGATCATGTCAGATCTTGTACTTTTCCTATGACTTCTTCAATGTTTCTAGTACTTGCCACTGTATCTGCTTGATTTCATCAATGATTTTTTTTGCTTTCAATGGTATTTAGTGTTTTTCGTCACTCCGTGTTGTCCATATACAACATCTAAGGCTTAAGGTGGAAATACCCAAAATAAGTTTTAAAAGGGGACTTACTAGTAGAAGTATGGTTTGCTTTGTTATAAGAGCGTTGAATGTAAAGCAAATTTTTGTGCAAATTCCTTTATTGATTTTGATTGTAACCTCTTAAAAGATGAATCGATGTCTTGTTCACTATTATTTGTTAATTTGTTTGTGGTTGAAAATTTGTAAATTTGTTCAACTTGGTGTTCATATTCTCCCAAAGTATAGTCTAAAGGCATTGCGAAATTTAGTATCTCTATTTTAGATGATGCTCCTTGGTATTCCAAAGTGGACCCAAACCTTTAAAAAAACATGTTTTTGCATATTGTCCCTTGATGGGTTTTTTGCAAGGCATGATAATGCACATCTTGCTAAACTTTTCAACTACCAAAAACATATAGTCATGCTCCTCGTTTTTCGAAAACCACCCACAAAATCTATGAATTTTCTCTCCCAAGGTATAGTAGGTACAAGTAGGGGATAAATAAGCGTTTCTTTCTATTATTGGGCTTGCTCGTACAACAAAGTATACCTCCTCTAATAAATAGATATACATCTTCTTGCATTTTAGGCCGATACACACACCTTTGTAACTTGGAAACTGTCTTTCCAACACCAAAATGCCTTGCAAATTTGGAGGTGTGAGCCTCTTTTACATGAACTTGGCCTTGTAGGTATTATAATTACCTCTTTAAAGTTCCCATATTTTTTATAATATGTCACTTTGTATTCATCATGGGTGGAAAGCTCCATGTGCATAAGAGTTCCCAAAGATGTGATTTTGGATGTGGGTGTGTGATTCTCTCTAAATTCTTGATAGAACTGATCAATTTCTTGGATTGGTTAACATTTACTAGAGATATCTTGGAACTACCTTTATGTGCATTGATGATGAAAGGATTCCCATCCTTGATCATGGGGTACTTGTTTTCTCTCCTCGTGAAGATTGCATCCCTCAAGTATATGTAGGGGATTCTAAACACTACACCACACATATTGAGTGGAACTACACCTACTTCCACTTCATCGATATAATTTTCATTTATATAAAATTTGATCTTACACTGATTAGTGGCCATGAGCTCCATATCCTTATTTACTCAACCCAATGGATATGGGTGAGGATGGTCATGAAATTATAATCTAAACTTGTTGACCAAATCTTCTTTTATTTTGCTAGCTTGTGAATTGGAATCAATGATATTTAAAAAATGGCCATCTAAATTTTATAATTTTTGCTTTTGTGGGTGATAACTCATCACAATTGCCTCCATTACCCCATGATTACCATGTGACTAGGCATGCTGTGCGTGAGAGGACATCAGATTTTGAAGAACACCCAGAGAACAAAGACATAGATATTGATGAAATGCTTAGGAATTTTAGACCTAAGAAGAAGAGGCCGGCTAAAACTAAACGATGATGTACACTATTTTAATAACTATTTATAAAATCTTTTTTCTATGAAATACATTTTTGTACTTGTTGGGTTGCCAAAATGCCATTCTTTTACCAATCTTTTACTTCACTTTTCACCATATTCCATCTTCATGATTACATATGAGTTTAGATCTATTATTTTCCAAAGCATTCATTTTAGTATTTTGAGTGAGTTTATGATTAAATATTGGAAAAAAAACATGTTTTCACTTATATATCAAAGTGGGATGAGTTCTATGATGTTTACAGGAGCATTCTAATACTCCAACCAAGTCATATGATGGAATAGAATAAAACCTCTTTTCACATCAATTTCCATTCTCTAGTTTTAGCTGTAAAGTGCTTTAGTGTAGTGTATGGTGTTATGGAATAGTTGTTACTTTGAT
>ML786774.1:145981-175361 GCA_009831015.1 Picea engelmannii | reverse complement strand
ACTCAGATTCATTGCCTCATTTAGCCTTTATCCTCTGGAGAGTTCTATTCACTGATGCATTGTTTTCTTTCACTTTCAGAAATTTGACTCCATAGCCCATGATGTTCCCCCCTTCTTTGCCAACAACTTTATTAAAAATCCCCCAAAAAAACCAAATCTAGCCACCGATTTCCAGAGATATATAAAGTGACACGAGAGAGCCCTCTCTGAGTTGAGCAGGCTAGTGCCTTAGCTCTAAAGCTGGTTGAAATAGTTACCTTTGTTGTTTTTTTATCAGCCAAAACAAATTTACAGAGTGATAACATTTTGGCGCTGTTGTCGGGGACAAAATTGAAAAATTTTCCCTGGGAAGAATGACATGGTTGATTTCTAAGGTCTGAGAGCAACAAACACTTAGGCACATATTGGTTGAATTCCTACTCTGGCGACTCCACTCATCAAAAAATCAGTTTGAAGGTGATTCCACTGGTAGAAGAATCCAAAAGTTTGAACTTTCACTGGCGACTCCACTCTCAATGCAGAATCCAGCTTCCAAAACATCATTGGAAACTCCATTGTCCGAAAATGAGTTCAATATCTGCAAGGTATGCTCCAATGAATCAATCTCATATTCCTGACTTTCCAAATCATATTCCTCACATAAATTGGCAAAAATATTTGCCTAAATTCGAAGATGAGAAAGGAAATGATGTTGCCTTGCACTTGATTAGATTTCACATGCACATATGTAAGTTGGGGGTTGAATTTCATGAGGATTGTTTGATGAAATTTTTTATGGCTACTTTAGAGGGGAGAGCAAGATTATGGCATGAAGGTTTAAAGCCGGGCAACTTATACTCTCTAAAAGATTTCCATATAACATTCTTTAAGCATTATGGAGAAGCCAATTCTTCATCCTTGGCATTTGAAGATTGTTGTGAATTTTGTGAACATTTCATTAAGTACCTTGAAAATGTTTTTGGAAATGAAGAGTGTATGAATGATGAAATCATGGAAGCCCTTTATGAATATTCATCCCAACAACAAATAGTATCCCCTCCTTTGGCTGAAAATGAAGCTGATCAAGAAATTGTTGTTAAAAGTCATTTTCTTTCTCCTAAACTTGATGAAGATGTTAAGCAAGATTTTCAGCAAGACAAAGTGTTTCAAGGTTGTCTTTCTTCCCCTATGAACAATATGGTTTTTCAAATTCTAAGTGGCCTAGACATGGATGAGGATTATGAAACTGCATCTATGGAAACTTTTAGCAATGAACAAACAAATGACATAGAGTTTCAGGAAAGCAAAAAAACAGTGTATGCCACTTTTCAATCAGAAATACATAAAGATAATGAAGAGGCAATGGTTTTATTTGATTCATTTGAAAATCATGGTTTTGAAAATACATCCATGAGAACTCTAAACCGTGGGATAGTTCATGATGTTAGATTTTCACATTTACAAGAAGATTATGAGCAGGAACTTATTTCTATTAATTCATTTGAAAGTCAAAATGACAGTCCTCAAACAAATTTCCAGAAGTTTAATGAAACCAAATCCAAATTGTTTGATGAACAAGAGGATAGCCTTGATGCACATAATATGGCTATCATATTTGAAGATGTTCAAGAATGTATGAATGTTTTTGTTGAGATGCATGGAGAAGTAGACAAACCTGTTGTTGCCATTTCATTTGAAAATGTTCTCAAATCAGAAGAAATAGAGCAAGAACAACAAATACTTATGAAAGAGGCTTTTCTTTCTGTTTTTGCTCATCAAGAAAAAATGATTTTTCAAGATCCTATGGCCATCCTATTACAATCATCATTGAAGGAGGAGTTTATTTCATTCATAAGCTCAGATTTTGGATTCAATTTTTGCTTTCAGCTGCCATCTTTTACATTTGTCTGCATGTTTAAGAAAGATGTGAGCGGAGAAAAATTGGGAAGCCAATTGCTTGATTGGTTGCATTGGCACTTTAGCATTACTTGATTGAGTATTCATTTCAACATTTTTAGAGTAGGTAGGAGAGTGCGAATAATCTTGTTGTTCAAGCATTTTTCAGTTTGGATTTCCAGTAGTATGTATAGTCATATTTTAACAATGTATTCAGTGTTTAGTATCCAGTTGAGAGCAGTGTGCAGAGTTTGGTTTTCAGCAGACACTGGTGACAGGACAGGGCATGGTACACACACATGTTTCAGGAGAATCCCAATGGATCAGGAACTGGATCTACAAGTTCTTTGCTACCTCACAGGGAGGATACCATCCCCAATTGGAGCAGATGTTATCACCATAACAATTTTCAGATCAGGATCCAAATTTCAGAAATTTAGCGAAATGCTATATCATTGTGGAAGTATGATAGTTTGGGGGACCGAGCTATATCTAGCAGCATATAGACAAATATAGCGAAGGAACAAAAGGTATAACTCAATGGACTATCGATCTTGAAGAAGCTCAGATCAACGACTAAGGCACATATTGGAAAATGAAGCAGTGCTAAAGATAATTATTCGAAGGCGGGCTGGGGAAACCATTATGGTTTCGTTCGTGGACACGTGGCAACACCAGAGGTACATTGGGGTGAAAAGCGGTATGCTCAAAACCGTTTTTTCCAACTCCCGATATCTGAAGTTGATGGTGTTATCACCTGCTGATTTGCATTTTATTTTTCCAAAGCATCTTGTCCTTGTGTTATTTTTCCACTTAGTTTTTCTAACTTTTTCACCAGCTTTGTCAAGCTCCCATCGCCTAAATCCTTCACCCAATGCGATCATCCAAAATAGTCATGTATTCCATGAGTAAAAAATTGGTAAATATTCCAAGCCTGTACCTAGCCTTAATTCCCATCTAAATCCCTTAGTTCCATAACTTCATTCATTTTTACCATTATTTTCATATTCCTGTTGAAAATAAAAAATATGCCTTTTATTAAGCACCCTTATCCCATCCACAAAATCACGTGTTAAGCCTCATATGCCCAAAGTCCTTAGAAAATAGAAAAAGGGGGTTTTTTATTATTAATATAAATATTTTTATATTAATATTTAATTCAATAATTAATTTATGAAATCAGGTCAAATCATGGGCACGAATCTCAATTTATAACATGGAAAAGTCAAAGGTTGGATGGAGGGCACACTTACATATCAGGGATTAAAGTAAAGAGGAGGTTAATTGTGTGAAGGTGGACCGGGGAAAACTACCGTGGTTTATTTGGTGGACACGTGTTTTTACGTGGAGCACATCAGAGGTAAACACAGTTTGGATCAAACCACTTTTAGCCCAGGACCGATATAATAAATGCAAACATTTATCATATATTTTATGTTTGGCATTTTTCCAGGAGTGCATTTCAATAATGATTATGGGATTTCCAATAAACAAGATTCCTCCTCACGGTGAAAAGGTTTTACGGAGGTAAGATTTAAATTTTACAAATCAAGGAGACTAATGTTTATTTCCATGGAAAATAATTAAATGGAAGATGCACATGAACAAAAACTTGGATAATTTTTATCCAAAGGTTTTACAGAAGTAAAAGAAGAAGATAAAATGTATTTTTCCAAAGATGGTAAATTGGAAAAACATTACACAGTAAATGTTTTTCCACAGTGAAAGGTTAAATTGGAAAAACATTACACAGTAAATGTTTTTCACAGGGAAATGGTAAAACTAAATGTTTTTACGATGAAATGGTGAATTGGGAAAACAAGACATGGTCTTAAAAACCACGAGCATGAATTAAATTTTGGAAATTTAATTCTATAGGATAGAAAAATATTTGGGACTTACTTTTATTTCAAATATATTATTCCCAAATGCTTAATGAGAATATGGATAAATGCAATTATATTTGAAATATTATGAGTGAAATTTCAAAGAGAACGTGACAGAGGAAGGAGATGGAGCGTCAGAGGAATCTGCAGAGGTCATGAAACATTTTTTTTATTTTTTTATTTTTATTTTTATTTATTTTTATTTATTTATTTTTTATTTTTTATTTCTGAAAACTCTCATTTGTAATCATTGTAGAAGCTGAAATGTTTTGTTTCAGTTATTGTAATTAGTTACACACCAAAGGGACTCGAATTGTATAAGTGTTAGAGGTTCTGAGTGTATTAAAGAGGGCAGAAGTGCAAGGGCACAATTCTGGTGGTTCTGGACTCTATTGTAATTTTTCCGGGAATGAATTGAATACATATGCAGAAGCATTTCAAATTGTTTATGGAAAGATTCTAATTGGAAGTGATATGAGCTTTGTCTTCCCTCATTGTATGTGTTTCCTGTGATCTTTTATGCCATATACATTTTTCTGCTGTTTAAATTGGAGATTTAAAGGCCCATAATTCATCATTTGATGCTCTTGGCTTAAGCAATTTAAACTGTGTATGTTTCTTCTTAGCTAATTCATAATTCATTCCTGTAATTCTCTAATGCAGTTATCTATTTCACTTTCCTCTTACCATTTTAATTAAATTCAAGTTATAACTCAGATTCATTGCCTCATTTAGCCTTTCTCCTCTGGAGAGTTCTATTCATTGATGCATTGTTTTCTTTCACTTTCAGAAATTTGACTCCATAGCCCATGATGTTCCCCCTTTCTTTTCCAACAACTTTATTAAAAATCCCCAAAACAAACCAAATCTAGCCACCGATTTCCATAGATATATAAAGTGACACGAGAGAGCCCTCTTTGAGTTGAGCAGGCTAGTGCCTTAGCTCTAAAGCTAGTTGAAATAGTTACCTCTGTCGTTTGTTTATCAACCAATTTTTTTTTACAGAGTGCTAACATGGACCATAAAAAAAAGAAAGGCAAAATAAAGGGTTTGGAAAAATGTTGCATTGCAAATGAAGGGATGTAGTGCACCCTCCACAAAGGCACCCACAGATGAGACAATATGAGCTCTTGATATGTCAAGAACCCCATGCCCAAGAGTACTCCCCCAATCTACCTCATGCTCACTACATGGTCAATATAGGGTCTTTTGGGAAATAGTCCTTGACTTGGGGATTGGCCTACCCAATAGGGCACCATGTGACCTCTCTCATACCTAAATTTGTAAAAGTTTATAAGGTCTTTGAGAAATTTTTTAGTTTGAAAAGGGGGACTTAATGCCCTTGTTTGGGTGGTTTTTCTATTAAATGAGGCTTACTTGGCATGATTCATATGACTCGTGGACCCTTGGAGGGTGTATTTGTTTGTCTTTGCAGAACTTTTCCCATTGAAAGTCATTCATGAAGGGACTAAGCCACTTGGACCTTCACAGGGGCATGAAAACCCATTGGATGGATGTTGCGCCCCACACATTAGAGGCCTATAATGATGAGCATTGCACTTTGGATGATGTCCCTAGCGCATGAACATGGATTGCAAACATGAAGAGGAGATTACGTCACCCTCCTATGCCCAAACGTTCCTCTTGCGTAGCATGATGTCACACTTTTGAGTGGACGTTTGGCACATTTGGTACACTTGGTAGTGTTGTGGGCTTGAGACCCCACATTATTGCTTGATTTGGGGATGATGTGGCACCTTCCTAGCTTGACGTCCTAGTATTTAGAGGCTTAATTTCACGCATTCCACCTTGGAGAGGAGATTTATGGGCTTACATGTCATCATTTTGCTATTTTTTGTCATTTTGTAGCCTATGTGGGAAAAAAGAGAAAATCGATTTGCTAATTAAGCATTGTAACTTTTGGTTATGAACTAAAATTAGGGTTTTAATGTAAATGTGGATAAATGTGAACAAATATGACTTGTGTTTTCCTCATATAAATAGAGGCAAGTCATTTTCATTTTAATATAACTTATCACTCATAAAGTACTCTCTAGACTGCAATTTCGACCTCTCTTTTTCTTGTTATAATGGATGCAATAGTTGTCTATTGGAGCATTAAAGGTTAACAACTTCTCTTGGATGGTTTTTTTTGGCAAATCGTTGGATGATTCTTGGTAGTAAGGGTTTTCTTGATTTCTATCTCTTGGATTTGGTGAGTAATTTCTACAATTTATTTTCATCTTGCTTATTTAAATTCAAGAAAATATCTTAAGACCCTAGGAGAAGTAAAAGGGATTACACCCTCCACTAAAAAATGTTTTTCCTTGTAATTGAAAAGATACAAGGCTTGCCACAAAGAGTAAAAGGGTTTACACCCTTGTTGCAAGGCTTGGATAGGGTTCCTTTTCTCTAGTAAGTAAGAGGGTTTACACCCTTAGAGAATTTTTAAACCCTAGTTCATCTTGGATTCCAAACTAGACAATTTGGAAGGATTGTTGTTTCCTTGGGTTTTATAAGGGTTTAACTCCCAAGAAAAATTCTTCTTCCTATTTAGTTAGTTTTCCTTCCAAGGAAGAGATTCCATTCACCCAATAACGAGGAACCAATATTTGCATTGTAGATTGTATATGTTGCATTGATAATTGTGAAAATTGAGGGATTGAAATTGATGAAATTGGATTTGAATTCTTCATGCTTGAGGCTCTCTTCTATACCAAGGGTGTCTTGTTTGGTCAAGTAATTAGTTTGCTGCAATAAAATTTAAGCTAAAACCATTAGGGTTGCAACAAACAAGCTTTCTCATACAATTTATCCACTTTTCTACCGCTGAAATTTGCTTGTGAGTTGTGATAATTAATCTACTGATAAAGGGCCATTGTTTGGACGATTTACTTGTTGATTTCAATGGTTGAAACTTTCTGTTGTAGAAAAATTTTGCTACAACCATAGGGATGTCATAAACATGGTTGATAACACTCTTTTACAAATCTCTTTTAACATTAAAAACTTGGTTTAAGCATTGGAATATTATTTAATAATTACAATCTTTGTTGTCCAATATTATATGCTGATTTTGATGGTCTCATTTGCAGCTTTTATAATTCCGCCATTGCTGATATATCGCTATTACATGCTGAAATTTTGGGACAACAAGACTTCTTGTTGTTTTCCCTCTTCTATTGGGGTTTATTTCATCTTACACTATCTTGGTTTGGCTTGTCTAACATTGTTTTGTAGGTACATAACATTGGAATCCACTTATCAACTCCAAAGACTCTCTTCTCTAGCCCCAAATTCATCTTAGATATTGACCAATATAGGGAACCCTCGCGCCATCAAACATTGTGCTCCTTGTTCCCTTAGGGTCACCTGGGAATCCTCCCTTGTGTTGGAATTTTTCATTACTAATGTGATTGAGGTGACAATGATAGGTGTCTCTAGTTGTGTCACAGGTTTTTTGTTTGGGTCAGGCTCTGCTCTAACTACAAATCGTGCGATAAAACCTTCTATTATCGGTTGAGTTTTCTAGAGCCCAATCATTGAATTCATGTAAGAGGGTGGGTGTGAGAGTCACATCCCATAGTTATTGAGAGCATGGGGGATGAGTACAATCATATTGGGGAAAGTGCAAGTCAAGCAAGCAAGAGTAAGAGGGGAAATTCATATGGGTGGGAGACCAGAATGGTAGATTCATGTTTTTGCATAGAGAGTTGTTTTTACATGGAGTTTTATGGACAACAAAGGAGTTATGAATGCTGAATCTTGAAAGCAATTTTTGTGGGTAAGTTTGGAAATTGTTTGGAGCTAAAAATTCACAGAGAAAGAGGTTGCGTTCCTGGGAGTAACATGTTGTTTTAAATTCACCAAGGAAATCACGTGTTTTGTTGTTGGGAGAATTGGTGTTGCAACTATATAATTTCTAAGGTCCCAACAAAGATATTTCCTATCCAACCTATGCTAGAATCCCCAGAGGGGAGTGGAAAGGCCTGAGGGACTGTGAGTAGTGAAGGGGGATTCCATCCCTTGGGTTATGCAGGTTGTGGGGAAGAGATATGGTGGAATGGAGTTAGCTGTGAGAATTGATTGTTGAGAGGGGGAGATTATCCAACCTTAGGTACCACCATCTCTTGTGGATTCATAGCCACAACTCGGGGGTGACTTTCTGTTGAGAACTGGAAAAACAAGTCTACAGTTGGGAGGAACATCCATCCTCTACAATGGGTTTCATATTTTCATAAGATAAGTGTTCTTATTTTCCATGTTGATTTGTGTTAAATGATGATATATTTGTTGTGCATTTTACTTTGAATTATATTTGTTTAATGCTAATTATTGTGAATATAATTGATACATATGAATCCATATATTGTGGTGGAATGATGTTGCATGCATTTAGTTGTTTTTTTGCACATTTAAAATAATTGAATTTATGTTTTTATTCAGTATGGATAGCTCCATGAGTTATAATGTCATGTTGTGTGTTATTTCCATATTTGTAATTGGTATCAAAATTTTTTATTAGGTCGTTTTAGCAGTGACGTGGCCCAATTGGGGGTTGGGTACATTACAATATACATAATTATCTTCCACATACCCTTAGGTATATCAAAATCCCTTTAGATGCACCTAAAACCAACCTTACATAAACCAGTGACCTCCTTGTTGCAATAGTACACTGAGAACAACACTTGGGGAGATCACTCTCACATACCATGGTATTGAATACTATGGTTAAGGATATGGTATATCCTCTTTAGTTGGTGCCATGAAAACATTTTCCTATACTATTGTTGGAAAGTCTTCGGTATATTAGAGATATATAGAACTTGCCACTCCTATGTCTTTAGGACCCTGCAAACCCTAGCCTTTGTAGTCAACCAACAAAATTCCTACATCTTTGCATCTAGAAGGAATTTGGAAATTCTGTTAATGCATTAATATTCAATCATGAGTAATACTCCTACTAGAGTTAAAAATAAGAATATGGGTTTTTCTAACAACATCGTCGAAGGCTTATCTCAAAAGATTCTTTGCATCACACTGATTGCTTGGACCTACCTATCAGGCAACTCTTTTTGTGTGGACTTGATAGTACATTGATTCATGGTATATCTAAACACACTCCTTTCAAGCCATTTATCGTGGTAAGATAAGTGGAAAATGACACTTCCACAAAATCTTTGGTGTTCCCATGGTTCAGACTCGCAACATGTCCAACACGGAAAATGAAAACTAGACCCCATTTGCTAAAAAATATATAGCACTTTCCACTCCTATGTATTTAGGACCCTGCAATCCCTAGCCTTTGTAGTCAGCCAAAAAAATTCCTACATCTTTGCATCTAGAAGGAATTTCGAATTTCTGTTAGTGCATTATTATTCAGTCATGAGTAATACTCCTACTAGAGTTAAAAAATAATAATATGGGTTTTTCTAACACCATAGCAGGAGGCCTGTATCAAAAGATTCTTTGTATCACACTGATTGCTTGGATCTACCTCTCAGGTAACTCTTTTTGTGTGGACTTGAAAGTACATTGATTCATGGTATATATAAACACAGTCCTTTCAAACCATTTATCGTGGTAAGATAAGTGGAAAATGACACTTCCACAAAATCTTTGGTGTTCCCATGCTTCAAACTCGCAAATGGCCAACAAGGAGAACGAAAACCAAACCCCACTTGCTCAGAACCAACTCCTGGAAGCTAGGGTTTTTGGCATTGAGTCTACACTCAAAGATATGAATGACACAATGCAATTATAAGGCCAAGTGTTGAGGATGTTAAGTGCCCACTTCAATATCAATATATCAGATCCAAACATTGATCCAACCGAGGAGGAATCCCCAACCCATGAAGAAGCCTCAATCTAGGGAAATACCAACATAATCTCTCATTTGACAATTTCAACATATCTAGATACTTTTTTATGTCCATTTTTTTGTACTAAATATAACATTGTGTATACTACTTTAGTATCATATTCTTAATTTATTTTTCAATAGGGGAAAACATGCATCTCTTAGTGTACATGTCACTACCTCTGATTACAAGAAAGAAAATTATACAATTCTTTCATTGAACAATGACGTTGCTTTGCACTACCAAGGGTAGTTACTAGTTAATAAAATAGTCCATATAATTTTCTCTTGAAAACAATCCTATCCATGTTAAGAGAACCTAATGGAGATCCAATGTTCAACAATAAATCTTCATGTTATTTTAAAAAAAGAACAGTATTAATGTGGAACGAAATCCCAACATATAAATTTGAAGTATACCACTATAAATATATAGTTTAACCTCAATAATGATGTTAGTGCCAAAGTGAGAGGGAGTGCTATCACATAAACTTGAGGATTTGCATCTCAAACAAACTTTCTAAATTAACAAAGCATTTAGGTGTGGGTAATACATTATACAAAATTATTATGCTTATAAAATCATCATACAAAATGAGTTGTGTTGATACATCTGTGTGGCATAATACCCTTGTCTTGTGGTGTCTTAAAATAATTTCTAAAACTATAAAATATCCCCTCATCACAACATACATCCCAAAAACTATAGTTCATGACATCCATCCAAAAATGATTTCAACACACACAATACTATAATATGCTTGAGAATGTATATTTTCATAATTTTTCATAATCATGGAAGGTCTTTTTGATTCAAATTGTGTTATAGTTTTGAAATGTTCCCAATTTTTCATATGGACACTCTACCCATCATCACTTGATCAACCAAAGACTTAAATTGTAGAGAATTGTTACCATAAGAATCTAAATAAGTGATAGAGGGAAATAACCATTATAACTAAGTGATTAAATTAATAGGAAAGATAATAAAATACAGGGTTGTCTAATTGTTCTACGTTTTTGCTTTTTTCGTCGTAATCCAACGACACAAATCTGCACAAAATCAGAATTTTCTGTTATTTGAATTGCATTTTTGAATGCATAAATGGATTTAGTTTGTTTAAAAACCACAGGGGCACTTGGATTATACATAATTAACCACTCAAATATGTTGATCCAATAATTTCTCGTCGGATCTCAAACAAAATTAAACAAAAAATATCCCTGGAAAAGGACCAAAACTTATAACAATTAGACTACAACATAAAATATACCTAAATTAAAAATAAATTAGCTAACTATTAAACAAAACAAATAAAATTATGATTACAATTATAAAAAAAAATTTAATTATTAAAAAATAATATAAATACAAAGATAAATATTAATTAAAAAATATTTATATATTTAAAAAATTAAATTAGTTATTACAAATAAAAATAAATATTAAATAAAAATATATTTGTATATTATATTTAATAAATGATGGATAAAAGGATAAATTGGAGAGTTTAAAAATATTTTTTTTTGAATAAAAAAGAGGAAACTCCTATTATATAACTTTTACAGTACAAAAAATCCACATGGCTACAGTCTGCCATCTCTTTCGTCGAATTAGTGGAAACTGGAACAGGTGGTAGACTGTGATGTCATTGTTCAAAATGACAATCCACCATCTGCCCTGCCAAACAGAAACCAGAGCAGGTGGTGGATTTGAGTCTTTACAGCACTGTGCTAGGCAACTAGGAGAGACATAAGACATAAATTGAAAACAAAAGACATAACTGTAAAACTGCACTGTAACAGTGCAAGGAGCCGAGCTGAGAATGCTCATGGTAGCCAAAGCAAGGAGATTACGCATTTGCACCTGAGGGCCACTCAGATCATCGCTAAGGGGGCCTTCCCTAGGCTGGAGCACGAAAGACCTCGTGCATGTTGGACAACGTTGGGCGGTTGGTGCGTTCAAGTAGGCCTCATAAAGCATGTCAATTCGTTGGTTCATGAGGGTGTCCCGATGTATTTGGTCAACCATCTGGCTTCTTATCTCAAATACTAGCGCGAGTTGCTCCGGATGGAAGAAGGGTGGTGGTACCTGGCTGAAATCCGAGAGTGTCGAGAGTGGTGGAGGCACCAAGACTGGGCTGCCCTCCACCACCGTGACTAAGATCATCGTCGCCTCGCCTGAGCCGCTCCCATAGCCTCCACCGCCTTGAGCTCCTCCGCTGCAGAGTCCTTGGTTTGAATTGTGTCCGTAGGGTCTAAGTGGAGGAATTCCTCCTCAATTATGGAAGTGGTCTCTTCCCTGGCTTCATGTGCTTGCTAGACAATGACTGGAGCACTTGTGCTTGTTGGGATATGGTTGGAGGGGTATCGAATTATTCGGTACTGTGAATAGGAGGGATTCCAGAGGGACTTGGATAGGTTCCTCTGGAATATCCTCTTTCACATATGCCATTGGCGGTGTTCTGGTATTATCCCGTCGTTGAGTCTGGGCAATGGACATGGTGCGCTCCAATCTCTGCACCCTCCGTTGTCTAGCAACAAAACTATACCAGGCAGGGCCGTGCCACATCTTTCCTCTTTTCCTTGACATGGCGGGGTCAGAGAGGGTGCTAATGTGCAGAGTAAGAGCGATAGGAGTCGACTGGATGCAGCGCCAGTGCTCAGAGCATCCAGGCTGATGGATCACAAAGGTAAGATGGATTTGCCCTCGTTTGAGCGGGAGGATAATGCTGAGGCCAGACATGACCTCTGTACTGAGCTTCCCACTGCCATTACACCTTATGACCACCATTGTTATCACGTGAGGGAGCTGTCCTCCTCTTCTCGTCGGGCAGTAATGGCCTCCTTCCATTTAATGGTGAGTGGAAGGGTGCCGACCTTCCATATTAATGGCTTGGGTCTGGGGACGACTACGTGGCATCCCTTCGCAACGTGGCACCCCATCCGAGAGAGAGTTCAAAAAGATTGATTACATATAAGAATCAAATTGAATTAATCATATAATAATGTAGATTTAAAAACAAACAAATTTGAATTATTAATAGTATAACATTAAGTTAATAATTAAATAGGATATAACATATTGAAAATTTCATAATATATGAGTAATATTTGGAATTCAATTCAATTTACTAAAAGAATATTAAAAAAAATAAAATAAAATAAAAAAAATTGATGATGATGTAAAACAAATTAATTGATGATGATGTGATGGAGGTGATTATTAATATTTGTTGAGATGAATTTTGGTCATCAATACAAGGAATTACTTGGTTTACTTTAAAATTTTATCTTTGAGTTTGAAAATATTTAAGAAAATCATTTCTAAATTACAATAGTTTTAATGAGTGAAAATGTTAGGAAGGTTAGTATTGTAATACATATTTTGAAACTGAGATTTAATGTGAGTGTAGGGAGATCATTTTAAGAGAGTGCTTTTAATTTTAAACTATGACAATGTCACATAGATAACAATTTCTATCAACATTTTAGGAATTGTCTAATTTCCTATTTCACTATCGAGCTCGTGGGAGTTTGTTCTTATTTTAGTAATGTTGATTTACTTCTTTACGCCAATATACTTTTGATTTTCTATATTATGATTGATCACCTCCTTATAATATCTTAATTTTCTCTTACCATGTTTTTTTTTTTGACAAAAACGGTTAATGGAGCTTTATTATAGAAGAGCAGTGGCGAGGCCACTGGAACTGTTACATCTGAGTTGATACAAGTTCAACTGAACTATTACAAGGCCAGGAGGCTCTACCCACCTTCCTAATTACATTTCTTAGAACTAGAAAACCTTCCTAATCTTTAGGCTTTCTATATGTGGAGGCTTCTATACAAAATGCCTACTTCACAACGTTATTTGAAGAGTACTTGCTTGGCCTAAGCTTTACTGACCAAAATTCCTTGGGCCCTCCTTGGGCAGACCCCGATCTAGTTGTTGGTCCTTGTTCAAATTTTCCATTTGGGTTTCCATCTTGCTGACTCGTTATCCAAACTCCTTCTTTGGGTTTTTGTATTCATGGTGAATCTGGTCCATCTCCTCTGAAAACCCGATTTTGGTCGTTGTGATATCGGCTTCTAGAATTTCTAGTCGCTGCCCTGCCTCAAAATCCAGGTTCTGAAGGAAATCATCTTGGTTATGCAGATAATGTTTGATCCTCTTCGTTTTCTCTTCCATCGCCTTCAGCCTATCCTCCATCAATGACTTGCTCCTTGAGCTCGATTCCATTTCTGCTACTTCTTATCTTGTTTGCCTTCTTCTACATGGGCGATTTCCTTTCGCTGTTGTTGCTTTGCCTCTGCGTGGGTAACTTCTTTTTACCAAGCTTCTCAGGCCATGGAATGGCTCTTCCCGGCCTGTTCTTTTATCCCCTATTTCTTCCAGATTCGAGCTCCATTTCATATGGACGATCCAATGCATCCAACCGATCTGAGCGATTTGGCACAGAGTATGGGTCTTGTGTTGGGTCCTTGTCTTTTTTTGAGTTTTCAACGATCGATTGGTTGAAATTCCCCTCATACCTGATGCCAGTCTTATCTTTGTCTATCTCGTTTCAGGCCTTGCGGGATGCCCGAGCCTTTGGCGTACCCTCTACTTTCCCTCTTTGCCAGCTCGTGTCCTTGCGTTCTCATTATCCTTTCTGTCCCATCATGATCTTAGCTTGCTTACCCAGGCCTTATAGAATTTCCATGATTGACGTGCTTCCATTGACTTGAAGTGTTCCAATACTTGAGAGGATGCCTTTTTTGGCTTCTGCATCTGCTGGTACATTCAACTTCCAGATAACATGGAACAATTGATATGTTCTCAGGCTTCCCAGTTGTAGATGGAGTTTCTCCAGTATGTGCTAGAGTTTTGCTTGCTTGATCGTGTTATGAAGGATCGAATCTTGAATTATGATTATGGAGTCCCCTATAATCACTAGGTCTTGGACGTTTTTATTGATAGCCTGATTCAGCCCTTGCCAAAGCTCCAGTGATTCTGCTCTGTTGTTTGTTTCTGCTCCTAATCCCCAGGCATGGGATAGTTCTAGCTGTCCATTGGGGTTTACTAGGACCCCTCCTCCACCTGCCACCCCAGGGTTTCCTTTGGAGGCCCCGTCAAAGAACAATATATGATTTCTTCTCTCTCTTTTCCATTCCTCGAAATCCTCCTCCTCCTTCCAAATTTCCCAAGTTTCTTGTTTTAACTCGTTGCCTATTTGCTGTGAGTGGTCCTTGATATTGAAGCTTTTAATCCATTTCTCCTCTTCCAGCTCTAGGAGTCTCGAGTTCTTTACTTTGTAGAAGTAAGGGGAAATTTCGCCAAATAATTCCTTTATCTTTGTTGCTACTTGTGCTGGGTTACTTTTGGTCTCCTTGAATAGCCTGCTATTTCGCTCCAGCCAAATCTTCCATAGGATGAATTTTGGGAGTGTTCTCCAGATAGTAGAAAGGTGGGCCTTTTTCGTGACCTGAAAGGGACATTGGGAACTCCAGTTACAAAGTAGGGTGATGGTCTCTTGTGGTAGAACGAATATTCCTGGCTTTAGCCCAAGGACCAAATGCCAGACCTCCTTGGCGTATGCGCATTGCAAGAGAAGATGGTCTAAAGTTTCCTCCTCTTGCGTGCAGAGTGGACATCTGGATGGGCCTTCCCATCCTCTCCTTCTTAGATTTTCTCCAGTTAGAATGCTCCTATGGGCCAAGTTCCATACAAACATATCTATCTTTGGAATGGACTTTGAAGTCTAGATGGATCTCCAAATTGCTGGGTGTGGTGGGACATGAGGAACAACTGTAAGGTTTTTATACCCTGCTGTTGTTGTGTAGGTTACGAAGAATGATCCCCGACCTCTCTTGTCTTTTTTCCTTGCTTTTATTAGGGATTTCCCTTGTAAATAGTCTGTCAAGGTGTTCCATTCCCCATCGATCTCTTGAGGTCTTGTAACATCCCGCTCTGGCGCACTGAGTGAACTTATTCTTTGAGGACACTTGCTCGCAAGTGATCCAGATTATTATGCTATTAAAAATTTTGACCTTGATTATGATGCGTTATGGATTGATGACATGTTGTTTTACTACATTGACATAGACATGTGCTATTGACTCGGTTTTACTGAGTGTGCAGGATTTGGACCTTGAGGATGCAGAGGCATCGATAGAAACCCTTGGACTCTGGATCGAGTCAGGGAGTGTAACATTGGGGTTTGATTGTTTTACTGTGATATTAGTGCATTTGACTGGATGATATGACATGGATATCTTCTGACATGATTTTTTGATGATGCAGGCTGTTGATAGCTTGCCGACCAGACTCACATATGGAGTAAAGGGGTCACACTTGACTACCAAAGAGGTTGAGGGAGAGGTGTGGACAACAACCCTGTCACAACCTACTAGCACTCCCACCGTGGCTCGAACTGTAGGTTAACGATTACCTAGTTTGAGAGGACCCACGATGCCGTGAGGGCAGACTGCGAAAGTCGCTCACAATGATTCTAAGGGGCACGCAATAAGGCGAGGGCCTTATTCCTTAGAGGCCCTTAGTCTCCCACAAGTTCACCTGGCGGAGTGTTGACTCCAGGGGTTATTGATGTCTACCAATCAGTGAAGAGGCGAGTGGCACCCTTGGAGCACGTAGTGCGTCCTGAAGGGCACGTCGCGCAAGGGAACATATGAGGCGAGTGGCACCCTTGGAGTACCTAGTGCGTCCTGAAGGGCACACCACGTTAATAATGATAGAGGGATGAACCTAGATGGCTGTAAGACAAATAACATGTTAAGAAATTTTAAAACAATTTCCCTAATTAAATGTCGCCCAATACAAATCTAAGTTCTAAGTCTAAAATTTCGCTAGGGGTAAATTTAGTCTACGTTTAAAAAAATAAAAAAAATAAATAGATAAAATAAAATAAAATAATAAACTTTAAAATAAAAACCACTTAAATAATAATTATGATCTTCATAAAATTTTGTAACATGAAGGGGGTAAGAAATTAAATTATTCATAAGAAATAAAATCGGTGGATATAAAATGTAAAGAGGGATTTAATTATTTTATCTTTTGATAATTTAAAAAGATACTAAATTAATGATAAAAGGGAAAATGGGTTAAAATTCCACACCTGCCTTTTTGAGTTCTAAGTAAAAGGGGAAAGAGGGAAAACAAAAAAAATAGGAAACTAGGGAAAATAGGTAACATAAAAAGGAAAAAGGGGAACTTAAGGGAAAAAGAGGGAAGTCAACTTAGTAAAGAATTTGCATTTAAGAGCCTTCTAATTTTAAACTGAATTAACAACTTCATAATAGGGAAAGCCTTTAAAACCTGTAAGGGAATTTGGGGACACCTAGGAGTAATTCTAGGAGTAACTCTAGGTGGGTGAGGGAAATAAAGAGAATTACTTAATTAAAGAAATTAATTCATGGAGGATTGTAGGGGATGAAGGACACTTGTACAGAGAGGAATTTTTGGGAATTTATTTTTAAAACTTTAATTAAATGAGATTTTAGGAAAGAAAGGAAGTTCGAATCTCTATAAAAGAAAGGGAGGAGAAGGAGGAAAGGGATCTTCTGTTTGCGTAACGTTACGCTGTAGAAATATCGACTTGACTGATTTACTTGTGGGAGTTGGGATACCCAGCTCAGAGAGGAGTGGTAGATCGGCCTTGCGAGGCGAGCTGGGAGCTAGACGTAACCTCTGGATAGTGTGTGTGGTCCCCTTGCGGCTCAGGGGGCGAAGGGGGAAGAAGAGTACCCCTAGCGTTGGCTGGGAGGTACCGGTGAAGTCTCGACGGTCGGCGAGCGGGAGTTGCACGGAGTGCGCAGACGACACTCGGAGCAGGCGAACAGGAAAGGATACACTTCTTCGTTTGAATGATAGAATGTTGTAGGATTTATGATTTGGATATGCATGATTGTTGGGTAGTTAAACTGAGTTATTTTTAAAATTCGATGACTAAAACTGTTCTTAGCCTAGCTTGATGATTGTTTACTCCCATGGTCTTCGTTCTCGCATGGCTTGACAACCTTGTGGTGTTGACTGTGACCCTTGCAATTCATTTCCTTCATCCCTAGCATGCCAGTCCTTGCCTGAGAAGTCGGCCAAGAGCCTGATCTACAGTCATCCCCTTAGCGTTAAAAGACCTATGGATCTCAACACCCTGCTTTTCTGTGCGAGGATGGTGAAGCGTAGGACGAACCCATCCGCCAGCTACCTTTGTTGTTTTCCTTGGCAGTGCTGTCTTATGCCTTGATGTGTGTTATTAACCCTGAAATTTCGTTGTTGGCGCAACCTTTCCTTCCACTGTGCGTTTTGAGTTTTCTTCACGCCTTGGCTGAAAAAAAAAAAACCTCTGCGGACATCTCAATGACCTTCCTTGGCTCTATGCGTTCTCCTACTGTGCTTCACGTTTTTACATTTGTCTGCATTTTTATGCGTGGAGAGATAAATTTTCTCTGCCTTGGGATGTCAAGGAGCTAATTACTCGACGTTCTTGGCTCGACCATTTTAAATATATTAAAGATGATTATTTGACACATGTTTATTACCATTCTGGCAGTAGCGATTTGATTGACAAAAATTTTACATATAATGATGTGTGGTATGGGTATGCTGTAAAAAAGAGACGACTTCCTGTAGGCATTTTTCTTTATACATTTGGTATTCTGGCGTTGGGCATCCAACAGAATCTGTCTGCATTTTTGTTCTGGCATCCTGAAGCTGGAGAAACTTGAATTCTGAGTTGCATATTTTGTACACCTGCATATCCGAATTCATTAATAGATCGCAACTGTGGTTAAGCCTGAATAGAGATGAAACGAATTGTGTCTAGTGCGTTGAAGCAATTCTGGTAAAGTCTAAGTCTGTGTATGGTGTACACCTGCATACCTGATTTCATTGACAGATAGCCATTACTGCAAGCCTGAAACATAATTGATTAAAATTGGGTTAATAACGATTTAATCTGGAAGCATTTTTTTTTTTTCAGTCTTGGAGGTTTTCTCCATCTTCTGGTGGCCCAAACGAGCCTGAACCCACCTTTGCGTAAATTTCAATCTTTTATTGTGAGTCTAAGATGGACGACGTATTGTTTTTCTTCGTGAAGTGTTATTTTAAATTTCTTCTTGGCCATTCGTGCACAGGCTCCAACCCTTCCCACCTGTGAATTAATGACTTACCTTCTTACCCTAACACCAATGTAGTCGCCCAACGGTTGGGTCACTGCCTCGCTGCTTTTCCCCCACCTCGTATGCAGTTGGGACGTCGATCTCGCATCTACCCGTTCTGTCAACAATTTTTAACGGTGAATGGTGAATGGCCTGGAGCGGAATTCATGGCGTTATCCTTGTTTTTTTTGACTTTTGAATAGCACCTTCCTTACCAGAGTGGAAGCGACTGTTATGGCAGAGATGTCAGAATGATGCAGTCTTGACGGTGCGGTTTCCCTAATTGATTTCTGAAATCCCTGAGTAACAGTGGCATGGCCCCCTTTTTTTATAACAATTTAATGCTTAATAAGGAATGTAGTGGCTACAACTGTAATGATTTAGCTAAGCATACCCACCTTTTTGTGATATTAGCAAGACTATAACAATGAAAGTGATAACAATATTAAATCATTTTAAAAGTTCACCTTAGTTGAATTTGTTTTTATATAATTTTTATTCATTACAATACATACTCATTAGAGAATGGTTGGAAGTGAGTTAACTAATATGGGTGAGATTTTTGCAGAGTTACCTTGATTATGTTTTATAATTTAATTATTAGATTATAACATACATGAGATCATATGTATACCTATAAGTTAGGTAATGCATAGTAAGATTATTATAATTCATTATGTTAATGGAGTAAAATGATATGACATAGGATTTATCTCAATTCATAAGTGGTTACATGTGGAATGATTCACTTTATGTAAAATTCATCAACCTTATAAAGTTATTCCACATATAAATCTTCAACTATCCTTAAGACTTGTCTCCTTAAGTTATTATGTTATACTAACTCATTGGGAAGGTAAAGGAATCTTAGAGTCATTCTTGATAAGTTAACAAGTGATCTTTAAGTGATATTTTTATGATGGATATTGGATAATTTTACTTTATTTGAGAGCATCATTTTATATCATTAACAAATATAATTAATACATCTTTAATTAAATGGTACTTAATAGAATTAGACTACATATATTTGACATTAAGTTAATATAGATTGGATACTTACAAGACATTTCATTATTTGTAGTATTAATTGTAATTTTGTCAAGATAAAATAACTTGTTCTAATTATTGATATTTAGGACTGCAATCATGATAATCTAGATTGATTAAACTTTTCCATCTTCATTTGTAACTTGATTATTCTTTGCTGAGATCGATGATCGTAGACTCGGTTGATTTAGCTAGTTGCATGGAGTGATTGTAATTGGTTTTGTAAATCGGATTTCTTGCGCCTTATAGATAGAATGATTGATTTAAATTGTGTTCTAATGTGCTAATAAATATTGATGATGATGGATTGATTTAGAACTAGATTATTAATGTGCGGTTAATTAAAATTTATGTATGATGGTTAACAGTAATGATTACTCTCTCCCATGGCTAATTGATTTTAGAGTTGATAGAATGAATTTTAGTTGATCGTCGATGTTGTTGTTAGCTCAGTCAACGTGGTAGAATGTCTCGGAGGGGGGAAATGTAGACACCTCCTGGATCCTCAGAACAGTCACCAGTCCTGAGACCTTAAATGGTCAAAATTGATGGGAACCTGGGCTTGAGCATTGCTTATGTGTCATGGAGGTCCTAACCACTGCAGGGTAGGACAGGCGGGTAGTCAGTCTTATTTTTCATCGGTTGATTGTCGTTCATTGCTTCCATATACTTGATGTGCGTCTTAGGTCGTTATGTTGTTGTCACCATTGCATGCGTCATGTTCGTCGTTGTGTTGCGACACAGAGTATAATGTCATTATTACACTTGTACACCCACACACACACAAAACAAATATTGCACTTTTTATGAGAGGTTGATGTCGTGACAAGCGGGAGGATGTTACAGGTCTGTTGTTGGCTTCCCACCTGAGCCAAGTTTTTTCCACATCTTCACTCCAGAATGAGATGTCCCAAAGATTGATTAGGTCATGAATTCTCATCCAGGATTTTATCCATTCTAATCCTTCCATCGAACTTAAAGGTGGGTCTCCCAGGACTGAGTCTTCCCAAACATTAATTTTCTTTCCATTCCCTGGTATCCAGGTGAGGTGAGGCCTGAAGAGCTTCAAAGATTTTAGACACAAATTGAATATAGGTGAACCCTTCGCCACAGTTGCTGGTCGATCCAAGCATTTTGTTCTCAGGCCTCAGAAGTACTTCTTCCAGATTGTTGTTTTGCTCCAGGAGGAATTCCTCGAAACAAGGTTCCAAAGAAGCTTGGGTTCTAGAGCCAAGTTTTGGGAGTGGATGTCTTTGAATTAGAGGCCTCCTTCTGAAAATGGATTGGTTACTTTCTCCCAACTTATTAGGTGCAATTTCCTCCCTTTTTGCTTCCCTCCTTCCCACACGAACCTTCTGAATAACACTCCAATTTTCTGAAATATGGTGGCTAGGGATAGTAACAAAGAACATTGGTAGATTGGGATGCTTGCTAAAGCCACTTTAATGAGGATAACTTTACCCGCGAGGTTTAGCCAGTTTGCTCCCCAAGAGTTAATTCTTTCTTTTAACTTGTCTAACAGTGGGAGCCATTGAGATGCCTTTGGCTTGGTCCTGAATATTGGTACTCCTAGGTATTTAAATGCATCCCAATTGGTGCAACCTTCCATTCCCAAGACTCTTGATATCTCCAACATTTCCCTTAGCGAGGTGTTCCATCTGTAAATCTTGCTTTTAGGTAGGCTTATTTCGCTTCTTGAGATCTCATTGTAAATGTCCAGCTCCACTTTAAACTTCCTTACTATCTATACACTTGCTCCTCCCATCAGTAATGTATCATCCACGAATTGGGCGTGATTGATGTCTTTTACCCCTGGGACTATTCTCAGGCCCAGGAGATTGTTATGAATCTGGTCATGATCCAGTTGGAAGCTGAGCATAGAGGCTTGAATTGAATAGAAAAGTGGGGAGAGGGGACAACCTTGCCGAAGGATCCTAGAGGCTTGAAATAACTTAGTTGCTCGATCGTTTACTAGGGGGGCAATCCAGGGGAATCCAATGCAAGATTTTATCCAATTTATAAAGGCTGGATCAAAGCCAAAGTTTTCCATGACTTTGAACAAGAAGTTATGCCTAAATCTATCAAACACGTTTGCGAGATCGAGCTTTATGATCATACCTTTGTCTTTTCTTAGAATGCTATAATGCAATGCTTCTTGAACTAGGATGATGTTGTCCACTATATGTCATCCTTTGATGAACCCACCTTGGTTCTCCAGGATGATTGCAGGGAGGATTTTTTTTATTTTGTTGGCTATTATTTTTATGAGGATCTTGTAGCTTGTGTTATAGAGAGAGATTGGTCGGAATCTTCCAAAACTTACTGCTCCTTTTTCTTTTGGAATAAGAGCTAGGAAGGACATGTTTGTTCCTCCTCCTATCTTGCTGCACTTTTGAGATTTCCGGATCAATTTTATTAGATATGTTTTTATTATATCCCAACAATTTTGATGAAATCTGGCTGTGAAGCCATTTGGTCCCGGTGCCTTGTCCGGGTTCATCTGGTCGAGGGCCTCTTTTATTTCTTGTTGGTTTACTTCCTTTACCAATTTTTTATTGGCGTCCTCTTGGATAACGGTTGGTACTAGGGAGAGCAGATAGGCATTTGAGTCTATTAAGGGCATTTGGGTCTCTGTGTAGAGAGTTTCGAAGGCTTTTGTAGCAACTGCTTTTATGCCTTCAAAATCTGATATAATCTGGTCATGAACATGGATTTCATTGACTGTCTTGAACTACTTCCTTGCTTCATCTTGCTTGTGGAAGTAACTGGTGTTTTTGTCTCCCACTTCTAGCCAAAGGTTTCTGAATTTCTATTTCCAATACCTTTCCTCCTCTCTACAGGCTTGATGCCATGTCCTTTGGAGATGGTCCTCTTGGTGCATCGTTTCTTGAGTTGTCTCTTATTCTTCCATTCCAGCTGTTTTTGGGCTTCTTGTCGTTTTATAATTGGATTCTTTTGGGTTTTATCCCAGGCTTTGAGCGCTACCTTGAGCCTCCTATGTTTTTCTTACCAAACAAAAAAAGGGGATCCTCTGACCTTCTCATTCTAGATTTTTGCAACCAAGTCCTGCAAGCCTTCATATTGAAGCCAAGCGGGGCTAAATCTGAGTGAGATAGGCCCCAGATTTCCATCCTGTGAAATCTCTAACAAGATTGGCTTATGATCTGACACACTGTGCGGTAGGATAGTAGTTGAGAGCGTTAGGCCCAAGAGCATAAGCGATATTTGGACCAAGAACTTGTCTAGCTTGGTAGCAATATGCCCTGGTCCTACTCTCTTGTTTGACCAAGTGAATTTTCCCCTGGTTGGTTTGGCATCCTCCATCTCCCAATTTGACATGATATCTTCTAACCATTCTTGTGCAGGGTCTCTCACAATGGACCCACCTTTTTTCTCGATTTCCGTGAGGTTTACATTGAGATCCCCCCCAATAATGATGTTTTCTAGGTCATTTGAGAGTAGAAAATATTTAATCGAATCCCAACAGTTTCTTTTTTCATCTAATAAGACATGGACATAGAGGTTGAAGAGACTTACTAGTCGACCTGATTCTTTGTGTAGAAGACTAGTGAAAATCCAATGAATGCATGTTTCGGAAATGATTAGGTCATACTTCGCGGTGTCCCAGAGGGTTCCAAGACCTCTTGAGGCACCTCTTGTGCTTACTGCTATTCCTTGGATTTTTTTTCCAGAGGAATTTTTTTGCTTGGAGGAAGTTTGATTCCTCCATCTTAGTCTCCTAGATTAGAAGGATCTTGGTCTTTGAAATTCTGATTATGTCCTTGAGGGATTATTCCTTTATTCTACTGCCGAAACCCCTACAATTCCAGGAGGTGCTTCATGATTTACCTGGGGGGGTATGGGATCCTTGGTAAGCCCTGGACTGCTTTCTTGTCATTCTTACATTGATCAATTGTCTGATTGTTGGTTGCAAGCAACTAAGGACGTCTTTGTAGGTTTCCTTTTCCCTTTCTTCTTTCTTGGATTTTCTTCCTCTGCTTTCTTTTTTAGGTGTGACAATGGATTCACTAGTGCCCGTAGAGTCGCTATTTGATGAAACATCTCCTGATTCCATGTATGGACTTCCTTTCTGCTCTGCGACAACCTTTCCCTGTCCCTCTTCCCTTTCGGGCACTGGCTGATCTCGGGCTCCTAGGGGTGTCTTTTCTTGCGTTTCTAATTCAATTGGTGGGGCTTCTTTTGGTTCCTCTCTGACCATTTTCTTTGGTTTCTCTTGTTCTAACACTTTGAAACTGTTCCCTGTCGTGGGAGCTTCTGTCTGATTTCCCTGCTCCTTGGGATGTGTTGTGGTTGTATTTTCATTCCGAGATCCTTTTGCCTTGACTGATGTTTTCCCTTTTCTGGGCTGTTGCCAGCCTTCTCCGTCTTCCTTCTCTTTGTTAGAGTTTTTTGGGCAGTTTTGTTGAAAGTGGCCGTATTCATGGCATCCCTTGCACTTGAAGGGTAGTAGTTCATAGTCGAGTTTATGGTAATGCTGCCAATCTACAACCTTTAACTTGATTTCCTCAGGTAGGCCAACCTATAGATCCACTTCCACGCAGATGCCTGCGCAAGAGTATTGGTCTTTGGGGTCTGCCCTGTCAATATACTGCCTGAGTTCGTTCCCTATTACTTGGAGTGAGATGGGGTTCCAACAATGGATCATGAGATTGGGTAGCCTGACCCAGAATGGGATGTCCTTGGGCACTTCCAATGTAGGGTCGAAGCTTGGCGTCCATCGGTTTAGGTACAACCCTTGTGTTCCCATAAAATACGGGCCATTCCTTAAGATTAGATCACTGTCTTCCTGTGAGATGAATTCGAAGATGAAGAATCCTCTTCCCACCGCATAACAAGTGACAATGTTCTGGATCAACAGATGCCAGTTGGATCCGGTTATCTGTAGATCTGGTTGACAACCATAAGCCCATGAATTGGCCTACCAATCCGCGATCAACTAGAGAAACCGCTACCCGCATAGGGTGATCCAGAGGTAATTCAATCTCAGGGATCGAGTCGAGCTTCTTAACGAATCTAGGTGGAGCTGCTGGGGGAAGTTTCTTACCTTGGGTGACCAGGATCTTGCGGAAGGAGGCTTTAACTGAAGGAGGGGGCAAGGGTGGTGGCTCCCCTCCTCCCGCTGCTGCCATTGCTACAACTAAAACACGTCAGATCTGGAACCCTAGGCGAGTGTCAGAGCAACGTGCGACCTCCAATCTTCCAATTATTTTTTTCTAATTAAATGTTTCTCTTACCATGTTATTCTTTATTACATCACAATTTCTCCTTAAATTTTAGACGTAATGATATTTTTAATATTATTATTAATCTGCAGAGTGACCTCTTCCTTGATACCCTAATGATTTAGCCAAGACTTGGCATCTTTATGCCATCCTCGCTTGAGCTGCATGACATATTGATTGGAGTTTGAAAGCAATCTTAGGAAGCCTCTTGTCTTCCATGTTGTTTATCTCATTCTTGTACTTCAGGTACCTAGTCATAGCGAATGCTCTCAATGGGGAAAACACTCGCTTTTATGAGGATGATAGGGTAGGGTGTATTGACTTTAATTTTAAGATTATAAGTTATAATTGTTTTTTGGATTTGCTCTATCTTTCTCCACAATTCTCTAGAAACGTTGCAGCCCAAACTTCATAACCATATAAGATAACATGAGTGATGAGTCTCAAAGAGGAGTTTATTTTTATCCTAAAGCCAAAGGTCCACTGATTTATAGTTGTTTTGAAGGCATGATAATCTTTCCAACCTTCATTTATTCTTTTCTCAATGCTATAATTCCAATTACGTTTGTGAAGAATATCAATTCTTAGATATTTGTTGAAGTTGCTTCTTCCAAATTGTGGTTGTCATACACAAAATCAACGCAAGTGATCTTTTTGGATTTGATTATCATAACCTTTGTTTTATTAGTGTTCATAGTCATAACTGTACTAGAGCATAAATCCTTGAGGAGTTTTAGTTATTTGTCAAGATCATAGGGACACCTCGCCATAAGAACAATATCACTAACATAAAGAAGAAGGATGGTGACTATTTTAGTGAGAGTTGTGAAAACACATCCTGCTTCTTCTAAACAACCTCTAACTTGTCAATGTATATGCCAGAAAGGGTAGGGGGTAGGGGACAACCTTGCTTAACTCCTATATTACAATCAATTTCTTCTGACCATTGCTCAATATTCTTAAACTTGGAAATAATGTTCTTGTACAACCTTATCGCAATAATGCTCAACTCAAGAGGATCTTTTATCTCTTCTAATCTATTCCAAAAGTTAGTTCTGGGCACTATGTCAAATGCTTTTCTAAAGTCAACAAAACATAGGAGATCAATTTTATTATTGCAATACTCCTTTGCAATGATCCTAAACATAACAAGGTGGTCAGTAATTGAATGAGAACTCCTAAGTTTGGCCTAGCTTTTAGCCATGGGGGCTTCACCTTGTTGACCAATATCTTATCACGTACATTCATAAAGGGAGTTTTTAAATTGTGAAAAATAAAGTCAATATATTGTAGGTATTGGTGGGATGTGGGGTCTTAAGGGGTTTATAGGTATTGGGAGGATGTGGGGTCTTAGGGGGTATATAGGTATTGGGGGGTATAAAAAGGAGTATCTAGTAGAAATACGAGTTTCTTTTATTAGAAATATGTATTGGGAGGGGGGTTCAATAAAAGGATTTTGGGAGGTATTTATCAATATCTAGTGAAATCAGGGGAATGTTTTAATATCCCTTGTGACATATGAAGGCACTATGTCACAGGTTCACTGAGTGAAGACCTCGTGCCTTTAGCTCTTTTTTCTTGTCTTTCTAGCAATACCTTGATCTTCTTTTCCAGAATAACTTCATATAAATGGACTAGAAGAGGGTAATCATAATGGTCTTATAATTATAGGGATTATTTTTATCCCCTCTTTTAAAAATAGGATTAGCAAAACCCTACTTGATTATTAAATTAAAGAGCTTGTAAATGTGAGGGATAAGGGTAGGTCCTACTATTTTAAGGATTTTTTCTTATTATTTTTCGATATTTTTATCTTTCCTTTTGAGAACCACTTAATCCCAAACTATATCTATAAAAAAACATGAAACATCATAAAGAAAAATGAAAAATGGATTAAAAAAGAATTAATGAATTTAATTAAAAAATCTTATTAATTTGGGAACAAAGGCATGATAAGGGAAATACTAAATACAAATACAAAATAAAATTATAATTGATATCTCCACGTTCCAACCTAAACTATGGTTTCATCTTCCAACATGATTGTACTCTAGAGTTACATTGGTAGGCTTAGTTAGGGTTGGAATTTGATGGACCAAATGCCTGTTAGAGGCCATTTTGCTCGTATTTTACGATCAATTTTTCATGTGACCATCTCCCGAAACGATAATGTAAATTGATTAAAAGTATTTTGACAAGTTATTAATTTTATAAAACGTCATTAATACCTTTCATTTTTTCATGCATTGGAGGTAAGTGCGGTTGTGTTGGAGGTTGGAGCGTAGTTTTATGTCATTGATGAATCCATTTTTGATTCTTAGTAGTTGGTGGTGCTTAATGAGTTGCAAATAGCCACCCACCACCATTTAATCTTGATCAAACAATGAATATAGAATTGTACAGTGTGGAGTTTTTATTATCAAAGGATGAAGCCTAAAGAATCAAGTTATTTTAGATTAACTAAGAGTCTGAACTCGACCTACGAATAACTCGTGATAGGGATGAACTTCCCTTCCCCGACATGATACACTGCTTCCCTTCCCTCACAGGATACACTGAATGGATAACCTTCGCTCGTGTGATGACGATGCTACAGGTGATGTTGTGTGATGAAGCTGCTATGGCTGCTGGGAAACCAATAATCAGGGAAGGGCCACAGAATTATTTAAATTTCCCATTGTTTCTAAGTTTAGATATGAGTTTTTGTTTATGTCTATGAAGTCTTGAGTTCAAATCTCTCATGAAAACAAAATTCCCTTTAGTTTTGCTTTGCATCCATTTGTTGGCATGTTTTACAGGCAACGTATGCTTGTCATTGATGGCAAGTACATCGGTGATGATGGCTTGAGTACAGGTATAATGTGCTAGGCGAGCACCAGAAGTGAAGACCAGCAGGTGATTAGTGCAGAGTATGCGATTTTGTCATTAATGGCAAAGATCATGACCAACAACGTAGGGATAATGGCATGGCAATGGCAAGTTCAACAAGTGATCATTGGATCCTGATCAGAAGTGTAAACTGCATTTAGGAGTTTCAGATACCGGGAGTTGGAAGAGTCAAGAGTCGAGACTCTTCATCAAAGGAGTCCCGAAGTTGCGAAATGCGAAATGCCGAAATCCCGAAACATGCACATCAACAAAGACGCAAAACCATGACTTAATCTAAGTCGTTGATCAGAGGGAGATCGTGGACCGTTGATCCGACTCCATTTCGGAGTTTCGGATACTGGGAGTTGGAGGAGTCAAGAGTCGAGACTCTTCATCACAGGAGTCCCGAAGTCGCGAAATGCGAAATCGTGAAATGTCAAAGACTCCATTTCAGAGTTTCGGATACCGAGAGTTGGAGGAGTTAAGAATCAAGACTCTTCATCACAGGAGTCCCGAAGTTGCGAAATGTCAAAGACTCCATTTCAGAGTTTCAGATACTGGGAGTTGGAGGAATCAAGAGTCGAGACTCTTCATCACAGGAGTCTCGAAGTCGCAAAATGCGAAATCACGAAATGTCAAAGACTCCATTTCAGAGTTTCAGATACCAAAAGTTGGAGGAGTCAAGAGTCAAGACTCTTCATCACAGGAGTCCCGAAGTCGCAAAATGCGAAACGCTGAAACGTTGATCTGACTCCATTTCAGAGTTCCAGATACCGGGATTTGGAAGTGTCGAAACACTTCACCACAGGAATGTCGAAATGCCGGAATGCCGAAATGCGAAAAAAAACCTTTTGGTGCAGGTTTCAGATACGGGGAGTTGGAGTGTCCAGATACTTCTCCACAGGAATGCTGAAATATAGGAATGCCGAAATGCGAAATCGCCAAAGCACTTTATGGATAAGCGCTTGGTCACTGCCGGTGGTAACATCATCGAATAGCTGTAGAGAAGAGCTCGAAGAGACAAGCTCCATTTCGGAGTTTGGGACATTGAGAGTCGAGACGACTCTTCACAGAATCCCCGAAACGTGAAATGCGAAATGTGTGTTTAGAATTGGCCCCTGGTCATAAGCTATGGTCACATTGACGAAGGCTCAAGGGAGGAGATAGAATGAAGATAATCTCCATTTCAGAGATCGCGACTTGGAGAGTCGAGATGCCTCACAACAAGAATGCCGAAATGCCGAATTGCCGAAATGTGAAATGGTGAAATAAACATAAGTCAAGAAAGCACCCTTAGAATAGGCATGTGGTCACCGCCTAAGGCCACATGTGAAAGGAAAGGTGAAAGATGCCAAAGGCACAAGGTGCAATAGGTTCATAGTGTAACTGCTAGAAATGACTGATTGTTTCTGCCAGAGGACTTGAAGAGACTT
>ML786774.1:101598-128318 GCA_009831015.1 Picea engelmannii | reverse complement strand
CCCTTAGAATAGGCATGTGGTCACCGCCTAAGGCCACATGTGAAAGGAAAGGTGAAAGATGCCAAAGGCACAAGGTGCAATAGGTTCATAGTGTAACTGCTAGAAATGACTGATTGTTTCTGCCAGAGGACTTGAAGAGACTTTAGGGTGATTTCCAGAGAAGATGAAGAGACTCAAGGCATCTTCCAGTGGAATGAATATTGTTCATAGAGGCGATTGACAGATGGAAGAGCGTTGAAGGCTATAACTGCAACAGAGAGAATGAGCTCGACTGTGATAGAGAAGACGGAGAGTCTCGATTGTGAGACAAATTAAGGAATCTCAGCATAACACCCAGTGATGATGAACGCATGGGCCTAACCGCCAGAGAAGCTGAAGAATTGCCATGATGATCAGGAAGAGGACTCGACACGAGGAGAACATGCAGAAGAGAGAGAGTGTGTTGATGCTCGAGTAAGTGAAGCGGTGGCAAGGTGGAGTGGCAGTGAATATCCCGATGTGGAGAACAATGGAGTTGGTGAGAGCATGCAGAAGCATTGCACATAGAGCATGCACAAGGTGCACAAAGACTATACGAATACATAACAAAGAAGAGATGAGTGTTGTTGTTGTTGAGAGTGATACATGCGTGTAGAAGGAGGCAGTGTGTTTCAACTGAAATACACAAAAGAGGAATGGTGCATTTCTTGGACATGGCGCACAAAGCATAAAAGACAGAAGAGAAGAAAGCGCAAGGCAAATGTGCAGGAAGACACTGATGCAGACAGAGCAACACAATGTAGAAGAATAGTGATGAGACTGGTAAGCCATTGATGAACATTATATCACTGTAATAAGATTCAGTAGCAAAGATTTATATTTCAGGGTGGTAGGGAGGTGCTAGGGAGGACTGTTGTGCTCAGAGGTTCAAGTGGGTGCTTGAACACAGGGAGTTGTAGCTTCCATCTGGTTGCAGCCAAAGAAACCAGGGTGGTAGGGTGGTGCAAGGGAGAACATTGGTTCTCTGATATATAGGTTGGTGCCTGTGTAACTCGAAGTTGGTGCTTCCATCGAGTTGGTGCTGGAACACATAGGGAGTTGTTTCTTCCTTCTAGTGGGTGCTAGAGAAACCAAGGAGTCAGTGCTTCCTTCTAGTGGATGCTAGAGAAACCAGGGAGTCAGTGCTTCCTTCTAGTGGGTGCTAGAAAAAACAGAGAGTTGGTGCTCTTAGCAAGTTGCAGCGTGCAAAACATAGGTTGTAACATCACAATGAGTTGGAACTCATATGTATGATAATGTAAAGAATGTAAAGATTACTTATCATATAAAGAAGAAGAGGTTTTTACCCTTTATGGGTTTCCTCAGGAAATATTCGTCTCTGTGTATCTCATATGTGTGAATGATGCTGAATGTACTATTGCTTACTTCCCTGCATTATTGTGACTGTCATTGAGTGCTTTGTAAAGAGTTTAAAACACGCATAATTGTTTAAGCAAGGTAACAACTGATTCACCCCCCCCTCTCAATTGTCCAACACCATTTTTATTTATTTGGTTGCAAATTTTCCATGGAACGAAACACTCCAATTATTAAGTATAAGATTTAGTTTATCCGGATAAATCAAATGTACAGGTAACCATGTATAGATACGAGTTTTGGTTTGCGTCTATGAAGTCTTGAGTTCAAATCTCTCGCGAAAACAAAAATCCATATTGTTTTTCTTTACATCCATTTTTCTTTATTTGTTTGTAAATTTTCGAGCGAAAATAACACTCCAATTATTAAAGATTTAGGTTTTCTAGATATATCAAATGTACAAGCCGTTGAAGATAAAATAGAGGAAATAGAAGAAATTAGAGGATTTCTCTTTCTTCATGAAATGGAAATTGAAAATCAATAAAGCACATAAAAACACTACAAAGTCCTATTCTTGATGGGACACACTGGATCTTTACATACTTCCTATCATATTTTACATAGAGAGGTCCTTAGTTCTTAGTTTTTTCGATTTTTCATTCGTACGAAAATTGAATGCAAAAGTATAAAACTGATTATAAGACCCCGACTTTGATAAACACAATGATGGAACTGTTTCCAACCAATATGCTCTATTCTCATTATTAGTTATTCCAAACTCAAATTTAAAGCTTAAAAAATACAATGAAAATGAGAAGTGAAGTTCATGTAACCTTAGTTAGTATAAATCCGCAATGGTTTTCCCAAAGATTGCTATAAAATAAGAGCTTGGAAAGATTCCACATTAGCGAGCCCCCTTCTTGGGTTTTAATTGTATTTTGTCGTATGTATATCTATCCAACTTGGGTTACTTTCCCCCAATAGTTTGTATTATTAGTATTAAGGTCATAGTGATCCTCTAGTAGCATAGGGGTCAATCTATTAATAGTACCAGTTTCTTTCATATTTGTTGTTGCAGTTTAGGTTTGGAGTAATTAGGCTTAATGTATTGTTAAGAAATGAGTTTTAATTTTTCCTAGGGAGTTAATTGGATGGATATCAAATTTTCCCTAAAATAGCTTACCGATATTTATTTACAACGAACAATTTCAAAGTAGTAGTATTCATTCGTTTATATTTAAGAGTAGTAATACTTATTTTTCTATGTTGTTGAGTTAATCAAAAGTTAAAATGGATTTAGGTTATATATATGTGTGTATGTGTGTCAACTTTATGCTTAACACACCATTTTGGTTTTCCCCTTCTGAAGAATATGTGAACTTTATTATTGCAAGATAATTTTTTAATCAAAAAATTATTATTGAAGGGTTAATGTCATGTCTCCATTTTTGGATTTCCTTGTTCGACAATGGAAATGTCTCCTGTGGCTTGTTAGTAAAGAAAAAAAGAAGTCAAAACATGTTATTTAGTGTTGTTTAGTTAGTAGATGTTATGTATTTAAAGTGAGATTAAGGAAATAAAGTAACTTTAGATTAATAAGTTACTTAACCATTATTAAAAGTGACTTTTAATCTTAAAGTGAAAGAAAAAGGGGATAAAGGTTTATTTGATTTAGTGAAAAATGAGAAAATTCTATAAGGCATGGAAAAGGGATAAAATGAGGGCTAGAGCCTCACTTTGGCATTATGATTTGTTCTTTCATTTTGGAAGTGATGTTGGAGCTATTATTTCATTAGATTTTAGAAAAACCCTTCCACTATTGGTTTGGTTTCGATGGTGCAATATCCACCCTAGATAGACAAGAGGGGAATCCATCCAGAATTTCCATTGGAGATTCAAATTGGGGTTTGTATTTGGTTGGAGATTTATCGGCTCATGCAGGAGATTGAATTTTTTTTTGGAGGAGGCCGATCCCAGACTTGCAGATACCATGAGGGTTTTGGTGAAGCCTTTTAGAGACATCCTCGTTGATTGCAGACGAGGATCCTGCGAGGTACCACTAGTTTCTCAGGTTTGTCTTGTGAGGATCTTTGTGGACTGAAAATTGTTGCATGAGGGTTTATGAAGGTGCCCTCTCTAGTTGAATGCCAATAGTCCTGTGAGTCCTCACTTGATGCCCAACCTCGTCCCATGAGGACCTGTGTAAGAGAGTTTTCTGGTTGTAGCAGTCCATTTGGGTCAGATCCGTGAGGGTGACAGTGGGTTGGAGGGCCATTTGCAGTGCTGGAGCAGATTGTGGTAGGGCTAGGAGAGCCTTGAAGCAATTGATATCATATCTTGACATCATTCCAAGTTTTGTTTGAGTTTTGTAGTGTCACTGAAGTTGCTATAGAAACCATTAGACTTATGTTGTTGTTGTATTTCCAGTCTTTATTCATAATAAAGAATGCCAATGTTGTCACTCCCATTATTTGTGTACTTGGATTAGTTATTTGTTTGATGGAAGCTCACTTAATGTAATGTATGCACACTGCTTGTGAAAAGTCATATATCATATTTGACATAAGATATATATGAGTATAAACTGTTTAACAAAGGAACAACACCAACAACATCATAATTTGCACAGAAAAACACTAAAATCCTTGTCTAGTATATTTGAGGGCATTACAGTGGTATCTGAGTTGGTGATCTTGCCAACCTGTGTGTGCATTCCATGGATGATGGTTTATTAAGTGTTTGATGAAACCTAAGCTAGAAACTACCAAATTACTACAACTCTATAACAACCATGTTGAAGTTTCTTAAGAAAGTTAATCTGGAATGTCTGGTTGAAGTTTTGAAGAAGCTGGAGGCAAATAAATACTTTCCTGACTACTGGCAGTATCTAACATTGGATGAAAAGGTCCGTACAACTTTATCCTTCAAAAAGTTATTTCACCCTTATGCACGGAAGCTGGGCCAAGGATTTGGACAAGGATTATTTTAAAAGCACATGGCATGAGGTAAAAAAGGATGAGCATGAAGGACAGGTGGAGGAGCATGCAACTAGCCATGAGGAGGATGTGTGCATAAAGGAAGACCAAACAATAGCTAATGAGACATCATCATAACTAACTAATGAGGCCGATAACACTAGTGTGTTGGATGGGTATACCTCTGATGAATCAACAAAAGATCAAGATGCAACATTTGATGATGACCATATGTTCCAATCGACGATCTTGAGGATTCAACATCTTTCACTGTATATGATGCTTATGATGAGGGTAATTCAAGCGTGATAACACCTATGGATGATGAGGATTGAAAACCATATCTCCTTTATGATGTCGATGATAATGAGGATGTGACTGTACCTCGACATGATGGTGAAATTGAACAAAGACCCTTAGCATTGCAAGATTTGGAGGACCGATTATTGGTCAAGGAGGAGCAAATTGTACAAGTATTGATGAGGACAGATGGTGCTCATAAGTTTATTGAAGACCTTATGTGGAAAACCTAGATGGAGGAGAGACAAAAGGGAATTGCAGATGGAGTCACTAGTACCCAATTGCAAATCATCAAAGAGGTGCTAGAGCAGATGAAATTCGATTATTTGCAGTTGTTCATGGATAGGGACCTTGCTCTTAAGTTCGCTGAAGACAAGGAAAGGGAGATTGAGGAGCTTTACTACCGACTTAGTTTGGAACACTCTTCATCATTGACATAAACAAAGACTCCATCATCTTTGGAAACTGTGACACATGAGGGTGTGAATGACATTCATGATTCAAGAGAGGAGCCTCTTGTGACGATTCCGCATGAGGAGAATTTAGAGTCATAGATGTTTGAGGAGAGGTTTGACACAGAGGGTTTTGACCATGCACCTATTTTTCATTGCAGGGATCATGATCCATTCCTTTTGGCTCAAGGCTTAGCTACAAAGGAGGTAGTTGAAAAAATTCCTTGTGGACCAACCAACAAGCTGGAAGTATATGCACCGGTTGATTGGGAGATTGGGTATAGGACAGAGGTGGATACATCACTCTGGGATCTAGGTTTAATTGATATTAGTAGAGTGATTGTTATAGTGGCACATATAACATACATGGTGGTACATGATGATACAAGGGTGTGTAGTGGTATACAACAATATACGACTGTGTACAAAGGTGTACAATGGGGTTTTGGAGCGATTCCCCCAGGGAGACCTCCAGATAAGGACTTCAACCATATAATTGAGTTTGGTTCACCCAGGATCAATGAGTGGATGGACGAGCCTCGTGGAGAGGTATATCCCTCAAATATTGATATTCGAGTGGGATATCACCAGAGCAGGGACAAAGAGGGGGATATCTACATGATTTCTCTCATATGTTACCTTGAGTTCTTGGTCATACCATTGACCTACGTTCCTGAAACTTTCCAGTCTCGTAGGTAGTGGCAGTGACATCTAACACTGCTTCCTAATGCCAAGAATATATTCAGTTGGACATGGAGGGTTCACCTAAGTTAGTTGGGTGAGGCAGGAAGGATTATAGCCATGTTATAGTTCTTTAATTTGGGCCATGTGGTTAGAGCACAGGAGGAGATCCATATTGTATTGGATTAGTTCACAAAGATTTCAACTGACAAAGTGGTGGATGAAATTATCCACTAAGGAGGTCGCACACATGTAGTCCCTGAGTCTACACTTAGGGAGAAGATTGCAAGGGCTACACATAATTCACCTTTGGCAGGGAACTCTGGGTATTCATATGAGTATCAGACACTACAAGTGACATGACTATTTTTGAGGGAGGTATTTAGACTCCACGAATTACTTGAGTACATTGACGGTGATCGAGATAACAGATTTCCCGATGCAGTTTGGTAAGAGCTGGACATATTAGCAGGTGTAGAGTTGATTCCTAGTACTTGGTTTCCACCAGATGATGGCATACCAGGGACATGGCTCATTTTGAATCCAATGGTGACTATTATGGCACCACAACAACTAGTAGATATTGGGAGTGGTGGACTTCCAATTTGGTGGCGGGACCTAAGAATTCATCTGAGTGATAGATTGATTCATATGAGGATGATGATTGACAGAGCAGTGACAATGATTGGTTTGTTTTATTTTTGGGGTGTCAATAGAAGGGAGGCTAGGACTTACTCTATATGGCAGGAAAAAATCGAGGTCGATCGTGGATTTGCAGGCTTAGATTTCACTAAGACACCTTCACAGGGGAGGACCCAGGGTAGTAGTTTCAGTCCCTTCAAGGAGTTCAGTTTGGGGTTCTAGGAGAGGAGGATGCAGACTGGGCGAGTTGGTCCGATGGTGATGATCTGAGTGGTGCAACATGAACATGGTGGTACCTTTATGGGACTAGTTTGGGACCTTGAGATTACATTTCTTGACATTTCAACTACTATTAGAGATGTGAACATTGATTTTGACTTTCTAGAGTTTACTTTTGGGAGGCTTACGAGTGGTTTCTTGGAGGAGTGGTCTTCCGAGGAGTTGACTGAGTTTATGCAGCTTATGATTGTTTGGCTTATCAAAAGCAATTAGGTGGATTCTTGTATTTTACAGACTAGTGTTATGAGTAGAGGGGACTTTACATCATACATGCTAGTTTGGGACCCCGGTGACTTTACCACCTACGAGATTTTTGTGTTCACATGGAGGGACTTTGTGGACGATATGTTGGGAGATTGTTCGGACTATTTTTTGATGATTGCAGTAGGTTGGGCGTGTTGGAGTATTAGGGATTTGCCCTTTCATATGTGGAGACTAGGTGTCCTGGATGTCCTATCAGTTTGTGACCACATAGACTTCTTTGTGATACTTGATTTTAGAGTTGGTTTAGTTGACTTCATTGAGATTCATTCACTAGATATGATCCTCGATAGGGGGGGGCGATTCTTTGAGGCGTTACTGTTTGTGGATGTAATTTAGGTAGGAGGATCAGATATCTATGATCAGAGTGGCGCAACGACAATATGATGAGTCCTTTCTGGTGATAGCATGGGACCTTAAGATTTTATGGGTTGACAATTTGGCAACTGGTATAGATGGAAGAGTGAGTTGTTACTTTTAAGAGCCTATTCATATGGCGTAGTGGACCGATTTCCTAGGTGGGACATTCTATGAAGAGTGTACTAAGACTTTACAATACTTGGTTACTCTACTAATAAGTGGTCTTTAGGGGACCCCTGGTGTTGGCACATTATAGGACAATGTTTTGGGCGGTAGGTGCTCCACATCTTTTAGATGGGTTTGGGACCCAGGGACATCATTAGTCTCAGTTTGATTCAACTTGTTGCTCCTGCGGGTATGATGGCATTGCTTGAGAACAAACAATCTATGGGAAGGGAGGATTTGTAATGTCCCCATTTTTGGGATTCCCCTGTTTGATAGTGGAAATGTCTCACATGGCTCGTCAGTAAAAAAAAAAGGTAGTGAAAATGGGTTATTTTGTGTCACTTAGTTAGAAGATGTTATGTATTTAAAGTGACATTAAGGAAATAAAGTAACTTTAGATTAATAGTATGCTTAACCATTATTAAAAATGACTTTTAATCTCAAAGTGAAAGAAAAAGGAGGATAAGTGTTATATTTGATTTATTCAAAAAGGGGAAAATTCTAGAAGGCATGGAAAAAGGATAAAAGGAGGGGTAAAGCCTCACTTTGGCATTATGATTTGATCTCTCATTTTGGAAGTACTCTTGGAACCATTGTTTCGTCAGAGTTTAGCAAAACCCTTCCACTATTGATTTGGTTTCGGTGGTGCAATATCCACTCTAGCTAGACAAGAGGGGAATCCATCCAGGATTTCCATTGGAGCTTCAATTTGGGGTTTGTATTCGGTTGGAAATTTATCAGTTCGCGCAAGAGATTGCAAAACTTTTCGAAGGAGGTCGATTCCAAACTTGGAGGTACCAGGAGGGTTTCGGTGAAGCTTGTTAGAGACATCCTCACTGGTTGAAGACGAGGGTCCCGCGAGATCCAGCTAGTTGCCTAGGTTTGTCCTGCGAGGACCTTTGCAAATTAAAAATTATTGCAGGAGGGTTTCTGAAGGCGCCCTCACTGGTTGAATGCTAGTGGTCCCGCGAGTCCCCACTTGATGCCCAGCCTCATCCAGTGAGGACCTCTGTAAGAGGGATTTGTGGTTGCAACAGGCCATTCAGGTAAGATCCGTGAGGATTAAAGTGGGTTGGAGGGCCATTTGCAGCGCTGGAGCAAATCGTGGTAGGGCTAGGAGAGCCTTAGATAAGTTGACATTATCTCTTGGCATCATTCCATATTTTCTTTGAGTTATGTAGTGTTCCTGAAGCTGCTATAACAACCATTAAACTTTTGTTGTTGTTGTATTTCCAGTCTCTATTCATAATAAAGGATGTCAATGTTGTTAGTCCCATTATTTGTGTACTTGGATTAGTAATGTGTTTGGATGGAAGTTCACTTAATGTAATGTATGCAAGGCTTGTGAAAAGTCATATATCAGGTTTGACATAAGATAAGATATATATGAGTATAACACAACACCAACAACATCATAATTTGCTAAAAAAACAAACACTAAAATCCTTGTCTAGTATATTTGGGGACATTACAGTTAATTTCTTATCTTCATTGTTGAAAGGTCAAATTTTAATCATAACGTTTTTGACGGGAAATATCCCTAAAAAAAATTGATAGGTGAAAAAAATCCAAATTCCAACCGTAGGCCTGGTCAAGTCAAAAGGCAAATTCCAACCCTTGGTCTGGTCAAGTCAAAACGGAAGAGATACATTCAACACCCGCTGACCTGAGACAAGTTGATTACGAGATCAATAAATGTCCGTCAACTGACGAGGACATACGAGTTGTGAATCTGTAATGAATTCTTAACCGTCAAGCTGTTGACGGTTTTGTATTTTCTTGAAGTTTCGTGTTCAAAACCAACGGACAACAAGATTCCCAGGAATATGAAGATTCAGTCTCCAAGAACATGCAGGCTGCAAGGACGATCACCACTCCAAATAAAGCAAATATCTCTCGGATCGGCCATTAAAGCTCAGTATTCAGAAGTACAAAAAACATTAAGATCCTCAGTATTTTTGAGATCAACTTTACATAATTCCAGTTTGTCTGCATTCTTGTCCGAAAATATCCGGAGATTCTTCGGTCTTTAAGCTAAAAAACAGGTGATTTAAGCCTCGTGCGAGAGCCGAACAAATATCAATGTAGATTGTTGACATTAGAAATTTGGTGGAAGCTCTGTTTGGTGTGGAGTAACTGCAAAGGTGAAAAGTTCGACCACATTTCATATTTATAATAATGAATAAAATCGTACGAAGGATTGAGTTTTTTGCATTGGGAAATACATCACTAAAAGGTCTTTTGAAGATTAACAGAATTCGATAACTTTAGCCTGGAAGGCAAATTTTCTGCCGCGAAACGGACCCAACTTTGCTATTATGGACTCGAAAACGGCGGCCCGGCGCTTCGATTTTACAGTTCTGGATAAGTTTTGCGTGTTTTTCGCCCGAGTTCGTTTCTTGAATGGAATTTTTTGAGCATCAAACAGCTAAAGTCCTCTAAAATGACTCGGTTGAATCGAATGTTTTGAGCATCAAACAGCTAAATGACTCGATAAAGCAACAGTGCGCACAAATTGAGGGAAAATCTTGAATATGCAGAATATATTGTCTGTTTAAGATCCTTGTCTGCGTTTAAAATGGAATGTCTGAAGTAATCTGTTAACTTTAAGTTTTTCATTCAAATTCATCATCATAGATTAACTTTAAAAGAACCGTCCATTATTTCAGATGTTGTTCGTGGTGATGGGAATAGGTAACGAATCGTAGGCAAAATTGACGCCAACATCGGTATCCCGCTTAAACAAATCAGTCTAAAATAAGCCTTGAGATTTTCTTTCGGTGACGATTTCTTTAACATTTTTACATGTTATGTACCTTATGGTATAATCCGCAGCTCGTCCGGATTTCTTGAAACTAAAGAGCTCCGGCGGAACACGCTGATCAGGTATTTCTGTGCCCTTCTTAATTTATGAGTGTCAATGGAGTAAATCTTCTTGGAAACCGGTCTTCCGAAGCCTATACTGCAGATTGAGATCCCGAGCTTATTATACTGGCGGAGTCCTCTAATCAGACAATCTACAACGGTAAAATACTATTAAACTCAGAAGCTTTGTGTGGATTATTAAATATTCCCCAAGGAAAAAAATATTCAGTGTTTTACTGTAAATTTTCACATACGTTTTTGGTTGCAGGATTCGTCATGTCGAGTGCCTCGGCAAGCAACAAAAGGCAGGCACCGGGGTCAGTGTTTTCGTCAGGATTAAGCAACCACCTAATTAAGGAACCACAGGTAATCATTACCGTTCATGAGACAACTATCCTGCAAAATTTCCTATATCTCTGTTGCACCGTATATATAGGACGGTTTTCTTGAATCTGCAAAGCATGCGTGATTTCTTGCAGTGTATTGATTAAGAATTTCCCTCATCATTTTGTTGTTTTTTTTCGAATTATGTTTGCAAATCTCTCTCTCTTTTATTAAACCCTAACCTTTTGCCTTTTGGGGAGCTTGCAAAGCTTGTGAAATTTGTGAAATTAGTGCTAATATGGTATATAATAGTTTCTTGTGGCCGATGTGACTCAAAGCATACAAAAATTACCATATAATCTACCATAAAGTTTCTTTATGGTAGATTATAGTTTCTGTTAGCAATTTTTGCAGATATGTTGCCAGATTTACTGTGCTTGATTTATTAATCGAGTACAAACCTTTTTTTAGCCCAATTAACTATGATCCCGCTGAAGTTTAACTTTCATTTAAGACTACAATTTATACCTCGTGCTCTTAAGTTTTGTCTGTTGAACAGGGCGATCGGTTCATTCCTGCTCGTAGTGCTATGGATATGGAAGTTGCTAAGTTTACAATGATATGGCAAGCAAATGAGAATTCAGCTTCAACTTCAAGTGTTCCATTTTCTGTTAAGGTTTGGACTGCAGGCCTGCTCTAGTTGTTAGTAATCCCGTTTCTCATTTCCTATATGTATTGAGAGGATTTGAAATGTAATACTTGATCAAATCTCATTGTTTTGAGATGCGTATATATTAGGAAGAATACAGAAGGAAGCTGGCAGAGAGCTTGCTCCATAATTCAAATGGGAAAAGATCGAAAATTCTCATTTTCAAGAGAAAACCAAAGACTGGTTCCAGACAGGGCTTCCTTTTCGATGAGCTATTCAAAGATGACTGTCGTTTAGCTAATAAAACTTTTCGCGATCTTCCGATGGTGAGTAGATTTCTGGCCTATAACACTTTGTTTAGCTTGCATGTTTCCCTGGTTTGAGAATCTGCTGTTACAAGAATATACGTGGTGGTGGTCATTACTTTCCACTATTGGGGTTAACATTTTGACATTTAGCAATCATAAAGGAGTTCTATCTTCATAGTATTTTTTTTGCAAAACTGTGGATCAGTCGCCAGATCGAATACTAGACGCACCAGATTTGGTAGACGATTATTACCTAAATCTATTGGATTGGGGATGTAATAATATTCTTGCCGTTGCATTGGGATCAACCATATACCTTTGGAATGCTGAAAATGCACACATACAGCAGCTAATGCAAGCAAATGGTGAAGATGATTATTTGACTAGTGTATCCTGGGCACCTGATGGCAAACACATTGCAATTGGCCTCAACAATACAGAAGTGCAGCTATGGGATGCTACCAAACTAAAGCTGGTGTGTTGATCAAACAGTCACTCAATCTTTACTATTTTCATTTGACCAGTTCTTGTAACTTTAATCCTCAGTGCAAGAGCACCACATCTAGTGACTGATAAAGACATTTACATGAATAGATGCGAAAACTGGGAGGTCACTCATCTAGAGTCGGGAGTCTGGCTTGGAATGGCCCAATTTTGTCATCTGGAAGTCGGGACAGCCGTATCATAAACCATGATGGTAAATGCTTCTATCCCTGTAACCATCTTACTTTTTGTTCTATAATGAACAATTCAATTCAATTGTTGAACACAATAAGAGAGATAAGAGCAGGTTACATAATGTTGAAATTAGCTGGCCTATAGTTTAAAAATTGGCGTGACATTTTAGGTCATTAATTTAAATGAAAGTTCTAATTAAACAATACATGCAGAGGCTTTTCTGTTCATTGTTATTAAATGCTGCACCGTTATTGCTTGAAGTCTGGCTGACGCAACTTGTTCAAATATCAAATACTAAATAGGCTTACAAATGTATATTCTTTTAGTAGGGCTCTTAATAACATAAGAAGGTCATATATGCATTTATATTTTGCATATGGAAAGCACAGGGGACTGGATCTGGGCGGAAACGCCCTGTTCTGGCTAAGGTTATAGAGAGACAGATTGCCCTGTCCCATTATTTTTTCTGATAAAGGGTTTATAGGTGCAGTCTTATATCACCGTCAGGGATGATCTTGCGACCTCCCGAAACAATGCAATATTTCAGACAACATTTTGCAGTATGGTGCCTTTGCTCGAGGCTTTTATTGAAATTGAATTTGTTAACATCTTTCAAGGGAATTCGAATTTAGGTTCTACTTGCCACAAGAAGGAAAACGATAAGTGTAATATCCCTCGCAAGTTATTTATGTGATTCTCCCTTGTACTTATGGTTTATGCAGTTCTACCAGCAATTTGCATGGGTTGGTTATAAATCTTTTATGCACCCAAGGGTCAAACAGTAGACTGTTGTATCGCTTTATGGTTCACACCCTGTAAGCGGTATATGATTGCACAATGACTTGGGTTAAGATCCTGTGGGCTGGTGATGATAGAACAGTGATAAGAATGCTACAACAACTTCTGTACCTCTTGGAAAAGACACCTTTGGCACGCCCAGCAAGTAACATGCTTTCATACCCAGGAGGGATTTCGCCCAACACTGATATATTCGCCCAGCAGTCAATTTAAATGCCCACACGGCCTTGTTGACACACCCAAACTCGCCTCTGGTTCAGAAAATGTTCACCCAATTACATAACTCGAATTTCCAGAGGATTGGGACCTTTTCAGAGAGTAAACTCGACCTTCCTGTAGCAAAAGAAACACTACAGCCCTCAGACAGCAATGGATTTATCTCTTACTCTGCGTGTAGTGTCCAGGAGGTGCGCCCTCTTTAGCAAATAACTCGCCCTCAATGAACAAGATCAAAGTAAAATGTTGTGCGCCCCTGGCTAGGCACAACTCAAGCAACAACTCAGCTTGGCTTTCGACCCACAAGGAAATTGTTTCCGAATTGAAGAAGCTCGCCCCTTTATGTGTGAAACTCCTAGCCTCCAAAAGATGGTTCGATTAGCCTTCAAATTCTTCAAATTTCTTCCCAAAACCCTGCAGAAAGTAAAAGAAAGATACCATCAAGTAAAAGAAAGATACCATCTGTTCAACAATGAAGCTTATGAGAAAACTGAGAGTTTCCTCTCCCAAACCAGCTAGGGTGTATCGTTGCAACACATAAACCAGTCCAAAAGATGGTTCAATTAGTCTTCAAACTCTTCAAACTTCTTCCCAAAACCTTTCAGAAAGAAATAATCTGTTCAACAATGAAGCTTAATGAGAAAACTGAACGTTTCCCCTCCCAAACCAGCTAGGGTGTATCGTTGCAACACAGAAATCAATAGCAAAATGAATGGTTTCCAAAACCCCTAGCCTCTCTTCTCAAGAGCTATCCAAAATCTTTTCTCAAAATGAGTGAATGCAAGAATCCCTAAACTCTTCCTATCCCCTTTTATTTTATACTTCCAACTTGAGCTTTTCTTTCTTTCTCTTATGAACGTGGGATAATAACCCCACTTGATTTTTTTTTGCTATTCTTCATGTTTCCTTGATTATTTTCCGCCCTAGCCCACAGGAACTCAATTAGGCTAGCAGAATTCTCTCTTAGAGAGATTAGTCAGATGGGAACATTACAATAAGTTAATTTCTAAAATAACTACTGATGTCGGAAAAATAGGATCGCGGAGCAATAATTATCTGATGTTAGAAAAATAGGATCGCAGAGCAATAAAATAAAACAAATGCGGAAATAAAACACAAAAAATACACAATACAATAGAGACACAGATATATGTGGTTCACCCAGTGTGGGTTACGGCCACCAGAGAAATTGCCAGGTCCTTCCTTTATTATTATCCAACAAATGAAGGGATGCAACCTACAACACACCCGCTGTAACTTCCTCTTCTTTATCTCATAGTCTCCTCACTCAGAATACAATATTCACAAAAAAAAAATGATGCATAGCCGCAATACATTTCCCTCATAAAAGAGGGTTGCCTTCTAGGGCAAAAAACCCTAACATAACTTCTACCGTCATATTTGCGACCTTATAATGAATGGTCCAGATTTACAATGAAATCACAATATACATTTACAAGACAATTTTTCCTTTGGGGGCTTCAACCCCGCCCTGGTCAAGGGCCCATTTGCCCCCTCGCGTGGAGTGTACATTCTTCCGAGGTGTAAAGTCTTCATGGGGTATAAACACCGCTAAAAACAAAAACCTCTGAATCATGAAGGTAATTAGGCTCTACAACCAACAATCTCCCACTTGGGGACTGATCTCAACAAATCCATCGCTGTTGTATATGCTAGACTATGATCATTCTTGGACCTGGAAAATTTCTCATCTTCAACTTCATTCTTGAAGACTATCTGAAACTGAGCATGAACTCAGTTTCTCCCTGGTTACTCCCTTTGTTAACATGTCTGTAGGATTTTGGCTAGTGTGTACCTTTTCCAACTTCAAATGTCCATATTCCAAGACGGATCGTATGAAATGGTATTTGAGCTGTATATGCTTAGTCTTCGAATGAAAGACTGAGTTCTTTGCAATATGAATGACACTCTCATTGTCACAGTACAACCTGCTATTCTCCTACTTCTTTCCCAATTCCTCCATAAACCTCTGTAACTAAAGCATTTCTTTACTAGCCTCTGTAGCAGCAACATACTTTGCCTTTGTTGTTGAAAGTGCAACAACCTTTTGCAGTTTCGAAATCCAACTTACTGTTGTTCTACCTATAGTAAAAACATACCCTGTAGTGCTCCTCCTACTATCTTTTTCACCTGCCATATCCGAATCAACATATCCATGTAGAACAATGTCTAATCCTCCAAAACATAATGCATGAGTAGCAACACTTCTCAAATACCTGAGAATCCACTTTACTGCCTCCCAATGTTCTTTACTTGGATTGTTCATATACCTGCTCACAACTCCCACTGCATGTGTAATATCTGGTCTTGTGCAAACCATCGTATACATCAAGCTGCCAACTACTGATGAATAAGGGACCCTGGACATGTATTCTATCTCCTCCCGTGTCTTGGGATACATTTCCTTAGTTAATTTGAAATCACTGGCCAAAGGTGTACTAACTGGGTTTGCATTCTGCATTCTAAACCTCTCCAACACCTTCTCTATCTTCTCACCTTGAGACAATGTCAATTTGCGATTTTTCCTGTCTCTTGTTATTCTCATACCAAGGATTTTCTTTGCAACACCCAAATCCTTCATCACAAATGAATTAACTATTTTCTTCTTGAGCACATTTATATCCTGCATATTAGACCCTGCAACAAGCATGTCATTTACATACAATAACAAGATAATATAGCTTCAATTTTCTAGCTTTTTAAAATAAACACAGTGATCATAATGACATCTACTATAACCATGTTATGTCATAAACCTGTCAAACTTCAAATACCACTGCCTTGGAGCTTCCTTTAGGCCATACAGACTCTTCTTCAACATGCATACCAAATTCTCCTTCTCTTTGACCTCATACCCCTGTGGCTGCTGCATATAAATCTCTTCCTCCAAATGCCCATGGAGAAAAGTTGTTTTTACATCTAACTGTTCAAGATGCAAATCTTCTACTGCCACAAGACTTAAAATAGTCCTAATTGAAGTCATTTTAACAACATGAGAAAATATCTCATCAAAATCTATACCTTTCTTTTGTGCAAACCCCTTTACAACAAGTCTAGCCTTGTACCACTTTTTTCCTCCATCTTCTTCCTTCAACTTGTAAACCCATTTATTTTGTAATGCTCTTTTTCTTGCAGGCAACTGAACCAAATCCCAAGTTTGATTATTTATCAGGGAATCCATTTCCTCTTTCATTTCTTGCTCCCACTTCTTTTTGGTGTCTACCTGCATTGCCTCTTCATAACATTCTGGTTCACCAGAATCAGTCAACAATAAATAATACAATGAATGAGAGTATCGTTCATGGGGTCTACTTAACTTGGTAGATATTCTAACAACACTTGCAGGCGTTTGAGGTACCTGCTGATCCTGTTGTTGTATATTTAGATTTTTTGGTACCTTTGGATTTTCTTTTCCAGTGATCTCATCAAGCACTGTGTATTTTGGTTTTTCTTTTTCCCATTTCTTTCCCTATAACTGATCTTTGTACATGACCTTCTCATTGAACATGACATCTCTACTCCTAATGATTTTGTTATTTTCATAATCCCATAAGCGATAACCAAAATCATTAACACCGTATCCAATAAAGGTACACTTCTTGGATTTTTCCTCAAGCTTTGTTTTATTTTCTTTATTAATATGGACAAATAATTCACAATCGAAAGTCTTAAAAAAATAATAGTTTACCTTTTTACCTGTCCATGCCTCCTCTGGAATTCTTCAATCCAAAGAGCTTGAAGGTCCTCTGTTTATTAAGTAAACAACAATATCTACAACATCTGCCCATAACTGTAAGGGAAAACCAATATACAATCTCATACTCCTTGGACGCTCCATGATTGTTCTATTCATCCTTTTTGACACACCATTTTCCTATGGTGTTCTTAGAACTGTCTTCTCTCTACGAATCCCATGGTATGAACAATAATCATCTAACTCCTTGCTGCAATATTCACCTCTATTGTCTGATCTGAGACACTTCAACCTTTTTCCTGTTTCATTCTCAACCAAAGCTTTCCATTTCTTAAAAGTATAAAAACAATAAGATTTTTTTCGAATGCAATAAACCCAAGTTTTTTAGTTTCATCATAATAAAAGTAACATAATAACGAGAGCCACCAAGAGATGATACCTGAGCTGGCCCCCATACATCTGTATGCAGAAGCTTTAACCTTTCACTCTCCTTTTCTTTTCCGACTCAGAGAAATCTGAATCTCTTTTGTTTTCCATAAATACAATGCTCACAGAAATCCAAATCAATTTGTTTAAGATCTGGCAACAAATTTCTTTTGTGAAGTATCTGCATCCCCTTCTCACTCATGTGTCCAAGCCTATGATGCCACAATGCTATATCCACTCTTGTAGAAGCTAAAGAGATAGAAGAGTCAGTATTACCAGTACATAAATACAATGTACCTACCTTCTCTCCTTTTGCTATCATCAATGATCCTTTGGTGACCTTCCACACCTTATCTGTAAATATGGATATACAATCTTCACTTGCCAACTGCCTTGTTGAAATTAGATTTTTCCGTAGATCTGGAACATGTCTTACCTCTTTCAACAACCATCGGTTTCCATTGCTTTGCTTTATTTTTACCTTTCCCATTCCAACAATTTTTCATGGTGCATCATTACCCAAATGAACCTGTCCAAAATCACCTTGAACATAATCTAGAAAATGTTTCCTATGGGGTGGCATGAAATGAAGCTCCTAAATCTACTACCCAAGACTCAGAAATATTATCTACAGAAAGAATCAAAGTATCTTGTAACACATCACCTGTTACATTTGCTTCCTGATTTTAATCCTGCTATCCATCTCTTTGTTTCTTTGCAGTTTTTCTTTAGATGTCCTTTCTTCTCACAATTTCAACACTCTATCTTTCTAAATCTGGATTTGGATCTGCCCTTCCTAGAATTTCTGCGGTTCCCTGAGCCCTTTCCTCTATCCTTTTGTCTTCCTCTGTTCTCCATGTTTGACGCATTATCTGATGTCTCACCTGTGTTTTTCCGTCGCATTTCCTCACTAAGGATAACACTAACAACATCATCAAATTTTAAAGTATTTGAACCAGAGACAGAGTTACTTATAGCCGTGACCAAGCCGTTCTAGCTTTCTGGCAATGAGCACGAGATTAGAAGAACCTTGACCTCATCATCAAAGTCCACTTTTACAGAACTTAGTTGATTAGTAACCGTATTAAATTCATTTAAATGATCTGCAACAGATCCACCTTCTCACATCTTTATATTAAATAATCTCTTCATTAGAAATACCTTATTGGATGCCGAAGGTTTTTCATACAGTTTAGCCAATGCATCCATCAAATCCTTCGTTGTCTTTTCTTTCGAAATATTGAAAGCCACCAACTCTGCAAGGCTCAGCCGTATCGTTCCTAGTGCCTTTCTGTCTTGATATTATTCTTCGTTCAAGGGTTTCTAGAAGACAATCAATTACAAAACAGTGAGATGTAGAAATCTGAATAGGCATTATATAAAATTCCAAAATACTTGGGGAGGGTGTGCTTTTGGGTTATTTAGAGTATGTAGGGACAATGCTATTAAGAGCTGAAGATATTTATTCTTGTGGAATTTTAATACCTGAGATATATACTTAGAAACTATCAAGGGACTTCAGTAACCAAATTATCTAGATATTAAGTGTGGTGGTTCTAATTTCAAGTTATTTGTTTTACAATTCTTTTTCCTTGTTATCTGGTACAAAATGAGGGATGGCCGGGAGTCTTGAGGTAGAGAAATCAAAACGGCAGGGGTTTCATTTTCCTAACAGGATCAGGGATATACATGAAAGAATCTAACCAAATTTCTTCTTACAGTCCGAGCACGGGATAACCTTGTTTCCCAGTTTCAAGGGCACTCCCAGGAGGTATGTGGTCTTAAGTGGTCAGATTCAGGTCAGCAACTTGCAAGTGGAGGTAATGATAATCTCCTTTACATTTGGGATGTAAAAGCAATGTCATCATCATCATCGGGTACTCAGTATCTCCATCGATGTGACAAGCACCAAGCTGCTGTAAAAGCTCTTGCATGGTGTCCTTTCCAAGCAAATTTACTAGCTTCCGGTGGAGGCACAGCTGATCGCTGCATAAAATTTTGGAACACACAAACTGGAGCCTGTGTCCACAATCAGGATACTAGATCTCAGGTAAGAATATAACTCTCAACTTCTTTGATTCAATGATTTGCATGTTGTGATTGGTCTTGACTGCTTTTGATCTGGAAATCCAGGTTTGTGCGCTGCAGTGGAACATACATCAGAAGGAGCTCTTGAGCAGTCATGGATTCAGTCAAAATCAACTATGTCTATGGAAATATCCTACTATGGTCAAAGTCGGTGAACTTACTGGCCACACTGCACGTGTCCTGCATCTTGCACAGGTCTTGTAAATCAATCAATCTGATTTCAATTCAGTACCACAATTTCTGCATCTCAAAGAATTGTACTTCATGGTCAAGGTCGGAGTTTTGTAATTCAATTTTAAACTGGAAGTTTTTAACTTTGGTGCTAACTGCAAACTAAACTTATTATGTCCAAATTTTTGTCATTGCAGAGCCCAGATGGAACTACAGTTGTATCAGCCGGAGCCGATGAAACGCTTCGCTTCTGGAAGTTGTTTGGTGCACCCAACACAGGCAGTTTAAAGACCATTAAGTCAGAAGAAAGTGCTTTGTCACTGAAAACCATTCACATAAGATAGCCCCCTGAAGCATGGACACAAATATATGCTCAAAAGTCCAAGCCTCCTCTGCAGCAGCATTTTGCATAATACATTGAAATTCTTCATTCGCGGTAAGGTATGCAGCATATGGCCTTGTCCCATGACTACAACAATTTTTAACTTACCTGAAGCTTAATCATTTATACAGCCTGGGGTAGCCTCTGAGAGTACAAATTGATTCAAGAACAGGATTGCCTGAAGACACTAGGATTCATGAAACCGTGATCAACATGTACAAGCCCACAAATGTCAAAGAACCAGGAGTAATATGGAAGAAGTAATTGCATTCGCATCTCATGTAATTTAATTGCATGAAAAAAGTTGATTTTTGGAGGGCTCTTGGAATCCAACAGGTCCAGAGGGGTTGGATATTCAATAATTCATAGCAGAAGAATGGGAGGAACAAGTCTGGATATTAGTTTGTATATAAATATTACTGTACACACAACAAACAACTCAAGGTTCTGTGATAACATGCTTGCTAGAACACATATTGTAAACACAAGCATACTAGGGGAGGGGTATTGGTATATACTATAGTTTCTTGGATATTGTCACCAACCAAGCAGAAACAATTGTTTAAATCCATTCTTATGTGTACTCAAACTAATAAAACTCACAATCATTGTGGTCACTACTCATGGTACAACAATTTAACAAGTATTTCTTTGTTAAGTTTATTGAATCACAATACTGTGCTGTGCTACTAAGTAACAAGGATTCAATACTAATAGAAACATAAAATATTTCAAATAAATGCTTTAGACACTTAAATCTAATAATTTGATATATAAAAAACTCAATTACTGCTAAGCTAACTAAAAGACTGTGTATGCGTGATAGAATTGCAAGAGTATAAATCTCCCATCAATGACTTTAGATCTTAAGTTGTACAACACAATGGTTTACTTGAACAACTGTTTACATCTCTTTAGCTCACACACACTATTTCACCACACTTAGGTTCATTGATACAAGTTTTTCTGACTAACATAGATCACTTGTACATTTTAGATTCAACATTCTACTTAATTTCTCCACCAAGAGAGGTTGCTCTCTATAAATATATATATGGATCAATGATCAAATTTGACAAGGTCATTGATGATCCTCCAGGGCATTTCCTTAAATTTAGGTTTATGACTTCGAGGCCACTTACCGATCACTTATCAAAATTGACTAAATCACCATAGCCAGCCTAAAATCTGGCAATTAAAGCTAACTTGACCATTGATCAAAATTGACTAAGTCATCAATGCTCAAATGTTCGGCCTAATGATGGCATTTTTCATTTGAATGACAATTTCACACTTTCTCTATCTCTAGTCTTGACTAAAATGACATTCATCAACACTATGTGCATCTCTAGTCTTCACTAATCCATGCTTGTGTTAAATGGCATTCACCAACATTCATCAACACTCTTGTATATCCTATCTTGACTAACCTATGCTAGTGCTAAATGAGATTCATCATGCATGATTGCATTTTCTATTTCACTAAGCTATTTACTTCCTTTAGCGCATTCAAAGTTTCTATTAATTTTTCTAACACCCCCTCTTAATGAAAAATCATCTTCCTATGTACAAAGTATTAATTTGAACTTTTCAAACTTATCCTTTCTCATAGTAACTCAATTATCACATAAGAGCAACATGTTTCTCTTGCGCTAAACATATTATCTCTGCAAATAATCTTTTTAACTAAACTTCCTTGCATGCTACATTTAATGTGCCTTTGTACCCTGCACTTGTTGAAGACACTGCAACTAGGCATTGCTTCTTATCACACCAACTAATATCTGCTCAACTAACATGATATGGAAATCTAGAAGTGGACCTTTTATCGTTTGAGCATTTATCCTAGTGAAAATTTGTGAAACCAACTAGCACTAAGTCACTCGCACATTAGGAATACTCCAATCCCCAACTCATTATACCTTTGACATATGTTGGCCCCTTCATTTTTTATGAAGGCACAAGGGTGTTGATTCTACAGACAATGGGACCTGCACTATGCCACCTAGACTTAGAAATGATTGGCAATGATAAAAGAAGATGGAGGTTGCAGGAGGCAAGAGGTAGAGAACCAGGGAGAGATATTGAGTTTTGAGGAGTTGATTGATAAAACATTGTAGAACACTAAAGAATAAAGGAACTATTGGCTAACAAAAGACTATAGAACATTGAAGAATAAAGGAACACTCCACTAACAAATAGACTTTACTACAATAGCAGTAAGCCAATGGCCTAAAGGAACCCTAATGCCTAAGGACACACATATATATGTAAAGGCTTGGGCCTATAAAGGATTTGCAAGTGAGAAGGATAATGTTAAGTCTGGTTTCTATATTGAGTTGCGACTTTGTTGAGAAGTGTTACGTAGTGTAATGATAATTGCATTTGTGGTATAATCTAATGAATGGTATAAAAAAATTCTAATGGCAAATGTAATGAACCAATGGTTTGTTTGTTAGAGTATGATGTTAGAGATGGTTATGATTGTCACATGTTAGCTTCCTCCCATACATCTCAAGGTTTGGCATTGCCCCTCGAGTGAGATCTTCTCTGTTCTTGGACAACAAACCCTTTGTTGGACAACATTGTGGAGCCCGATCTACTAAGTTGAGCCAACAAATGGTTTTGTTGTTGGGATCTCACAATGAATATTGGGAGATTGCAACAAAATGACAGAGAATCTCACAAAATAGTACCTTCGAGACTACTTTGATGAGTAGATAGATTTCTTGGCCAAATATAATACTCTTTTGATTGGATGGACACCATAATGGTTCAAGGACCAAAACCTATTTAGCAATCTCTATGCGATATTCTAGGTTGAATTCCTAGTAAACCTATTTGAACGATTGTAGAAACTTGAAGATAACCCTAGATATCAATAGTGGAGAGAAGAGAAGACCTTAACATGAAACACTCAGAACTTGGTTGCATTATAATGATCCTACAATGAGAAGTGTAGATTACTAGGTTAAAAGTACAATAGAAGACTATGTTGTGGACTTTACAGTAAAACAATGTAATATTTTTCATTGGATGAAGAACAATTTTTGGAAGGACCAAGGAAAAAGATATTGAAGGAGCTCCTTGCTTGGGTAAAAATGATTTTGATGGAGGAGCTATTGTCTTTTACACCAATGGAGATGGAGGTGTAAACCCAATGCTGATGGGTGTGATGGAAATATGTTGGTGAAGTTGGAAGCTTAGAAGGGGGAACACAAAACCATGGAGGAAGCCCAAGCCAGAGAGAGAGTGGACAAAGCCCAGATGCATGATTCAATAACCAACCCATGTTGGTTAGGATAGATGAGATTGATTCAGGAATGTAGAGAAACCATTGCAAAGGGAGATAAGCAATGGAGGCAACAATGAGTTGTGACTACAAGAATTGGAAAAACTAAGGAAGATAGGAGAAATGATGGGCTGGTGGTCATAAGAGCGGGGGTAATTAATGGTGAAAGACCCCACTGAACAAAGGGAGAGTGGAAGGATGTCCACAAGATATGAGGCATCCTTGAGAGTGGATGTAGGAGTAAAAACATAGGTCATAAACACTACAGAATGGGGCTACACGCGATGACATATTTGATGAATTAATGAATGGGGATTTTGATATAGGAATGCAATCCATGGACATGATTGTTGATATATTCCAATTGTTTGGAAACTAAGAAGAAGAATCGACAAACATGGAAACCCTAGTAGGTGGTAGGACCAACACAACACCTACACCACCCCTTGCACACTTTGATCATAATGAGGTAATTCTAAATTCCATTAATCTAGATCTTAGTATACATTTTTGTAGCTAAGATATCGAGGGAAAATATAGCAAGCAATAGTAGAATTCCATGAAATTATGGTAAAAATTTAGACAACTATAGCCTAATTAGTATCTTTTTCAATAAAAGTCGAAACCTCATTCTTTAGTCGACACAAAGAGGATTTGTGTTTATAAAGATTCCAATATCAAGATGTATGGAATGCAACTAGGTTCCATATTGTGTTTTCCAAAGTTTTTGGACGAGGGAGATGGAGATGTCGAGCAACACTGTTTTTTATGTGAAGCAATATGGAGTGCCAAGAATATTGTGACTAGTGAAATGAAACTAGCCAAGTTTCATACGATGTTGTGAGGTCACGATCTATAGTGGTACATGAATATGTACATAAAACTCCTTAAGGAATTATAAGGACAATGAATGAGGTAAAGCAAGCCTTCATTGTAGAGTTCTAGAAACCAAAGATAGAACAACAAAGTTGCACAAAGCTAATGGACATCAAGCAAATTGCAGGGGAGAATGCATTAGAGTATTACCAAAGATTATGATATTTAATGAGTAAGTTAACCTACTAGATCCACAAGAATCAACATAAAGAGTGGTTCATTAGAGGGTCCCTACCTTTGACAAGGATCCCCTTAATGCAACAAAATTGGGTTTTGTAGAGAGGACTTATAAAGCAAGGGATGAGGATTAAATCAATGGTCGGATATCCTAGAACCTCTTAGTGTCATGTTGCAACAATCCCTACTCCTAGTGAAACTCCTAAGGTGGCACAAGTATATAATCAACTATCAACACAAATAGATAAAATATGGAAACTGACTAGGGCCAAGTTAGGCTACAAGTAGGTATGGTGTATTGTATGCAAAGAAAAAGGACACCTAACAAAGGAGTTCCCTATGCTAAAGTGGGGGATGGGCCCAACCCTATATTGGGACCCTTCAAGGAAGACCATCGAATGGAAATTTTGAAATCTATAGTACATATCACCATTTTGTTACCCAATGGAGGGAATATATGGGGTTGAATGCGTATGTAATTGGGTTGAATAAATATGTAATAGGAGTCACCCTAATCATAGGGCCCACATGTGTAATGAGCGAGAATAGGTATATATAGTGGTCAATATAGTCATTATAGGGAGAGGAACTATGATTTGGATATGAATATATTGGGGTTATTTAGAGGAGGTTCTCCTATTTTATAAGGAGGTATTATCACTAAGGGGTATCCCACCACATTCTACATAGTTGCACCTAATCCTATAAAATAATTCACGGGCACTAGCGACCTTATTTTGTGATTTTTGTTGAGCAAACACACATAACATAAAGAACTGTAGGGCATTACAAGCCCCGACAAAGAGGTTTGAAAAGCCTCATTTAGAGTTAAGGAAAGGGATAATGACAATCCAAATAGTGGTCGTGGAAAAGGAGGTGGAGTTTTAAGAGGAGGTCATGGTGGAGGTAGAATTAGAGCCATTAGATGTTATAATTGTGATGAGATAGACCATATCTCAAGAAATTGTCCTTTACCAAGAATACCAAGATTTAGGAATCATAGAGCCATAGGCCACACTATATAAGACTTCCTCAATATTCTTGAATAGTGGGAGGCTAGAGATAGACAAAGGAATGTTAACCTAATTATCTTAGAGATAAGAAACACTGAAGTCATGAAGCTTAATGTAGTAACTAGAAGAGGTTCTTACACTAATTTTGACCAAGGCTCAGAACCACCATTTTAGATTTGCATATTAGCACCAAATAACACTAAAATCAATGTAACAAATGTAAAATGGCCTTATGGTAGAGAAAACCTAAGAAAATTTGTGGAGCACTTGAATAGTTAGTCAAAGCATATCCAATTCACTATGGAATTAGAAGTTGATAATTCCATTCATTTCATGGATTTCTTATTTCAAGGGAGGATGGTTCCTTGGCTCATCAGGTGTAATCCAAGAAAATACACTCTCAATAATATCTTCACATATATTCCCACCATCACCCTTCCAAAAAGATGGGGGTCATCAACACTTTGGCTACCAAAGCCCTAAGAATCTCTGATGAAGAGCACTTGGAATAGGAAAACCAACACTTACCTAAGTGTTTCCAAAATAGGGGTTACAAGGAATGGAAGGTTAAGAAGGCATTTTAGATGGAAAAAAGGACCCCTAGATCCCGTGAGCTCAATGAAGGGGAACATAAGGTGGTGCTCCCCTAGGTTAAAGGCACATCATAGAAGATCACTAGAATCCTTAAAAACAAGCATATCCAAACCATTTTTCATCCTCCTAGTACTATTAGAAGCCTCCTCTGATTGGTTAAGGACCTTGTGGACTCTAAGCCACAAAAAGGGGTTTATAGAATCCCCTACTTATGTGGTATAAACTACATTGGTGAGACTAGGAGGTCTATACAAGTTAGAATTAAAGAACATAAAGAAACAATTAGTCATAATCGTGAAAAGTCTTAGCTTTGACTGAGCATTATATGAGAACGAAGCATCATATATGTATCAAAGGACACAAAGATTTTGGCTAGAGTTGATCACTTATCCAAAAGATGTGTTAGGGAGGCCATGCAAATCATGAAGGAAAACAAATGTATTAATAGGGATGATGACCTTAAGCTAAGGAGAGCTTGGCTTCCTATTCTTTTTGAATAAGGACTATCTAATGGTCATTTTGCTTAGTTTTTTCTATTTCTTTGCTATCCTCTTGTTTCTCCCCTTGTTTTTCGTGTTTTGGATTCGATTGATCTTCTTTCCTTTTTGGTTTCCTTTGCTTTGGTTTGTTTTTCTTTACTCTAGTATTGTGTTGGTGTGGTTTATTTAATTCACTTTTATTTTGTCTTTTTTTTTTTT
>ML786774.1:89095-101592 GCA_009831015.1 Picea engelmannii | reverse complement strand
TTATTCTTTTTTTTTTCTAATTTATATTTTTCAAGCCTAGTTCTTTTACACCTTTTTGTTTGGCCTTTTTCCTATTATTTATTATTTAAAAATATTTTGTTTTCTATCTCCCCGTTTGGTTTTCTTTCTCTTGTGTGTTTTGATTTCCTGATTTTTATGTTATTTATTTATCTTCTTTTCTTATGTCTTATTTCCTTTTCATTTTACTTGGTTGACATTGACATTTAGGTTTTTACTACCTATAGGGTTAATTTATTATTATCAATTTACTTGTTTTTTTTTTTGTGATTTATGCATTTATATCTCCTTCTCTTTTTGGTTTGAATGCTCTACCATCTAGTCATGATGATGGATTGCGTATGGTAGGTCCAAAACATTGATGAAATGTTTCTCAACAAAATGAATTTGAAAAAATCTATACAAACTAACACACTGTGGTAGCCTAAAAAACATATAAAAATGTTATAATTTGTAATTTTATAATATGTTATTTAAATATATTTATTGAATTAAAAAGTTATAAATTAATTGGAATAAACTATAATATTAAAAATTTAAATAAATATATTCACTGTTGAAAAATTATTTTTATTAATATTTTCTAGTGGTAATAAATCCTTTCATTATATACTGGATTTTTTTGAATGCTTTTCACAGTAGAGTATCATAGATATCTGCACAAAATATCTAGCTAACAATGAAACATACACAACTTGCAATGGTGGATGAAGAGAGGAGACAAAAATTGGAGAAAAGAATGAAAATACTTTCTATTATCTGAGTAAGAGAAGTTACAATACAAGTGATATACTCTGTATGACACAACTAACTCACCATAGTAGACAAGATAATGCACATTAGGAGTGTTCTAGAGATATGTGACACACACTGGTAGTCACTAGAGTCACTTGCCACCTAGTTCTAGTTAATTGGCCATGCAATCGTCAGTTAACTAGCTAAGCTATATTGAAATGAGGAGGAGATCAATCACATATGTGGAATGCACTTTATTGGTGATGATCCCAAATGAAAGTGCACATTCATGGTGATGATCTCGAGGTTAGCATGCAACACTTGGTGATAAATCCAAGGTTGACATGTAACACTTCACTCAACTAGTCTAACTGAAAGGTAACTGAGGATTGACTGGAGGGTATGTGGCACCCTTGTCTAGGGGAGCATATCCTCAATGAGGGTAGAATATCTCATACTAAGGGACCCTCAATATATCCAAATAAACTTAGGAAAATAAAATGAAATAAAAATCCTAGGTGTGTGTAATATCTCCAACACCCCCCCCTCAACACTATTAGGGAGTATACATAATGAATGGGTCCCAACAACAGAGGCCATGTTAGGTACCCATGAACAATGCAATTAATGAACACTGAAATAAAGTGAGGAAAGAGAGTAAACCTCATGGGAACCCCCCCTCAAAGTACAACGTATCAAAATAAGAGAAAGATAGTTGTAGGACAACTGTGTCCTTCACTCCAAGAAGATCACACAAACTATGAAATTTTTTCTCAATGAAAGTCTTGGTGAAGATGTTGACAATCTTCTCGGTGGAAGGGAAGTACTACAAATCAATGACCCTGTCATGGACCAACTCCCTGATAAAATGCGTATGGATTTCGATATGTTTTTTCCGTTGTCTCTCTAGTATATCTCGACAGAATTTGAGCGTACTCTGGTTGTCACACCAGATCATAGTCAAACGATGGAATTGAATGCTGAGCTCAGTGAGGAAGCTTTGTAGCCAAAATACCTAGATGGTGATGTTGACTGCTCCCTTTTACTCGACCTCTACTAAAGATATAAAAATAAATCACTACTTTTTTCTCGACCAATAGATTGGGATGGATCCCAAACTCAACATGTACCCGGAGGTGGACTTGTGATAAGTTCCATTGCTAGCCCAGTCAGAATTAGTGAAGCCTATGAGATCCAACTTGCAACCTACTACATAGTGGATCCCATAAATGATGGTGCCTTTAATGTATCTGAGGATGCACTTGACAACCTTCCAGTGTAACTCATGCGGCTCCTGCATGTACTTGAAGACTACCCCTACTGCATATGATAGATTTGGTTATGTGTGGGTGAGATACAAAAGACTCCCCACAAGCTATTGATACAAGGTGTTTTCCACCACTGGTGTATCCCGACCATCCTCAAGTCTAACCCCAGATAAGAAGGGTGTAGGTGCAGACTTGCAGTATGTCATGTGGAATGTCTCCATGAGATCCCTAGCATACTTAGCCTGAGATAGCTTGATGCCTGAAGCATCCTAGATGATATCGAGACCAAGAAAGAAATGGAGTGGACCCATGTATGTCATCTAAAACTTGTCATGAATAATGCCTTTAACTGTAACAATCACTGAAACTGAGCTACCAATGATCAAAATATCATCCACATACATGACTTGGATCATAAGTGAGTCAATGGTCCTCAACATGTAGATATTGGGATCATATTTGCATCTGAAAAAATTCTTGGAGAATAAGTAGGACTCCATCTTTGCGTATCATGCTCTAGGCGCCTGCTTGAGGCCATATAATGACTTTTTGAGTTGGCACACTGAAGATGAATTATGTATGAATCCATGCATATTCTCCATATAAATATCCTCTAAGATATCCTCGTGAAAAAAAACATTCTTCACTTCCATCTGATGTACTTCCCATCCCCTGGCTGCTCCAAAAGCAAGGGCCAATTGATGGAATCCATTTTTTCTACTGGAGCAAATGTCTCATCATAGTCGATCCCATGGATCTATTGAAATCCCTTGGCAACCAATCTTTCCTTGTGTCTTCTCACCTATCCTTCCACTTCCCTTTTGGTCCTGTAGACCCATCTGCATATGAAAAGATTCATGTCTAAAGGAAGCGAAACGAGAACCTAACTTTGGTTCTCGAGGAGAGATTTGTACTCCTCCTACATGGTTGCTTTCCAGAAGGGGTTCCATGTAGCCTATCTATAGGCCTACGGGTATGGATACTGAACCCTATAACAATGCAAGGGAATCGTGGGTTCAATGGTAGTGAGTACATGAGAAGTCCTCAAATTGATATCTAGTCCTCCTCGGATCCGTTGGATCCCCAACAAGGTATCCTGCATCATGAAGTGTCAACCATTCCCACTTGGGCATTTGCTTTGGCTCCTCATCTACATGTACTTACTCTACATATGAATGATTTGATTGTGAATTTGTATCCTCTGAATCTTATAACTCTGTATCAGAACTTATATCTATGGTGTGATACGTATGTGTGGACTCATCATCCACAACTGGTGGAAGTACAAAAGCCTATACATGTGGCTCATATGAACCATGTGAGGGACTTTCCTTGAACTGGACACTACGCTCAATTATGAGTTGATCCGTAGATGGATCAAGTAATTTGTATCCCTTCACAACATTGGAATAACCGAAAACATGCATGGGTGGCTCTATGGATCTAATTATTTCCTCTTCTTAGAGGGAACGATGACCCATGCGTGTGATCCAAAGATATGAAAGTGGGTGACTTCTGGTTTGTTGCCTCTCCAAGCCTCGAAAGGGGTCATGTCCTTAACACATCTGTGAGGAGATCTATTCTGAATGTGATTGGCATAGTTAAGTGCCTCAACCCAAAGCTTGGGAGTAAGTTCCTTTGCATGTATCATGCAACTGACCATCTCTTTGAGAGATCCATTTTTCCGCTTAGAAACCCCATTCTGCTACGGAATATATGGTACCGTGTGCTGCAACTTTATAAAAACCTCAAAACAAATATTTTTAACATCTTTGTTTATATACTCCCCGCCATTATATATATAGAGGGATTTGATATTTCTTCCTGATTGAGTCTCAATAAGTGCTTTGAACTCTTTGATATGCTTAAATACCTAGGACTTTTATCTAAGAAAAAATACCCAAGTATAACGTGAGTAATCATCCAAAAATGTAAGCATGTACCTTGCCTTGCTGATGGATGGATGTGTGAATGGACCCATGAGATCATTGTGAATTGGATCCAATGGAGAGTGTTGTTGCCTAGTATGGTCGCCAATCTGTTGTGTTGGTTTTGTCACTTGGGTGAGCAAAAACACAACACTTGCATGTTTAGATAATCCTGTTAAACAAGATAGAAGTTTGTGAGTTGGTTAGAAAAACCAAATACACATGAAAAAAAATAAATAAAACAAAAAACAACTAAGAAGTAAATGTTAGAGAAGCTTGAAGAACTTAGAACCATACAAGCAAAAAATGACCAATATATAACTACCAATGGATCAATATATTGATAGGCTAAACACCGTAGAGAAAGGTAGGAACTTATGAGTCCCCTCTTCCTCCTTGGGAGGGCTCTTGAGTTCCCTAATTGAGAGCTCTTCTCTTCATACAATGGAAGAAATGGAAAATGGTGAAGAAATAAAATGACTATTCCCTCAAGAGGTGAGTGGAATGGCCTATTGCAATGGTGCTTGAAGGCTTCAAAGAGAAAAGTGGATTCTCAAAGAAGAATTATTGCAGCATAACAATACCTTGAAGTTCTTATTTTATTATCACACCCATGACACATATTTATAGCATCCATTCATGGAAATATACAACTAGTTGATAGTGTGAACAAGGGGCCTTTTAGGGCACTTCCTAGCCCTTGACTAGCCTCCAAGCTAGATTTCGCTCAGATATGAGTGTCAAATTGTGTTGGGGGTCAAACTAGAAGTGGTTGAGGGATTGAAAAGATCCATAAATGCGCCGTTCATAGGAGTGCGAGGATTTTATCATAGACAGTCACACATCTTGCGCACAGTGCATGCTGAAGGCTGTGTTAGCCTACGCATTTTGCACACGCTCCCTTTGGTGAATTTGCACATTTACATTTTTGAACCAAGTGCACAATTTTTTTCCTTTTGATGGATTTTGGTGCTGTAGGTGGACTAATTGTTGCTAGAATTGATGTTTTTCTTCAACTATTGTGTGCAATGTTGCAGAAGATTTTTCAGTGATAACAAAGAGGAGGCCTTGTGAGCCTTACCTTTCTTGAACTTCTCTTGAGGATGCTTGCCAAGGACACATCCTTCACAAACCCCTTAAAAAAATGGATATCAGGTAAACCAATGACCACCCCTTTCTTGCTAATTTGCTTCATGTACTTGAAGTTTAGGTGCCCAAACCTCTCATGCCATAATCTACCACTGTCATCAACATGCATAAGTAGTATAGAGGAAACAAGTTGAATAAACTTAGTGAAATTGTATAACTGAGATTGATGATTTACCTCCTCGACAACAATCTTAGAGTTGTCTTGCATTTTGAATATGGACATGGAGTATGGTGTGAACTCCACCTTTTTTCTTGAGTCCGAGTGTGTAATCTGTTACACTGAGAGAAGATTCACGAAAATTTGAGGAACATGCAGGTCGTTCTCAAAGCTTCCGTGATCTAGTTCCACTCTCCCTTTTTCGATGACCTCGACTGGAGAGTCATCCCGCATGAGGATATGAGGCCCCATACATTTAGTTATAGAATATATAATATCCTTTGTGGTTTCCATGTGATGGGAAGTGCATGAATCTATAATCATGCACCATGAGAAGAATGAATAACTACTAATGCATGAGGATTACCTTTCTTAGGGGCTTGATCTTCTAACTTCTTCTTGGAAACCTTAGGAATGAAGTACTCAAGATTGTTCTTCTGAATTATTTGTGCCATAATATGTATTTTCTTCTTCATGCATGCATATTTTGGATGGTTCTCACAATTGGAGTAACCACACTTCTTCCCTTGCTTTCTTTTTCCACCTTTGGAACTTGTTGAGGAATCATTGAAGGGTTTGGAGTACCCTTCCTTATTTGGATCTACATGCACCTTTCCTTTTCCTTTTGGTTTGGATTTAGGATTTTGAGAACTGCTACCATCATGCACAACAAGTGCATGTTCCTTGGGGACCTTGATTATGCCCATTTGAATGAACTTATCCTACTCCTATATCAAAGCCTCAATGAAATGTGACAATGAAGGCATGGTCCAGGTTGGTCCCGCGGTGAATATTTTATAATGAAATGTGGAGACAAATACACTATATTCTGGTCCAAGTTTTTTCATGATAACAAGGACCAATTGTTTTTCTTGTTTGGATTTGTCGATACGATAGTCTGTCAATTCACGAAGGAGAGATTTAAATTTGGTGAAGAAATCTTGGACATTGTCTAAGTTCTTCGGATCCAAGGATTTCATTTCACTTTGAGCAAATGGCCCCTCATTTCATCCTTCTTTCCAAAGAGACCAACCAAAGTGGTCTAGATATCATTTGGGGTCTTGCATGTATTGATGTGAAACCATAGGTTAGGAGAAATAGACACACATAGGAGACCATGAGCCTTGTCCATGTGGTTGAAGTACTTGGTTTTTTCCACTTCTGAGGTGGGTTGTTATTCTATGGCTATGAATATCTAATACAATCCTCTACCCCTGATCTGGTGTATAATTCTTAGCTTTCATTCGAAGAAGTTATATGGCGTTAGAATTGCAGGTGTGGGAAATTCCATCTTTCTTGTTGTTTTGTTCCGTCTTCGGTACCTGCAAAAGAGTTATAATGATGATCCTTGCTAGTGTCTTGTGGGATTTCATACCATGTAGAGTTTTTGAGATACCTACATAGAAGATCTATCTAACAATGAAACATACACAACTTCCAATGGTGGATGAAAAGAGGAGACACAAATTGGAGAAAAATAATGAAAATAATTTCTATTACCTGAGTAAGAGATGTTACAATACATGTGATAAACTTTGTATGAAACAAATAACTCACCATAGTAGCCAAGATAAGGCACATTAGGATTTTTCTAGAGAGATGTCACACATAGTGGCAATCAATGGAGTCAATTGCCACCTAGTCCTAGTTAACTGGCCATGTGGTTGTCAGTTAACTAGCTAAACCAGAGTGAAATGATGAGGAGATCACTCACACATGTGGAATGCTCTCTACTGGTGATGATCCCAATGAAATTGTGCATTCATGGTGATGATCCTGAGGTTAGCATGCAACAATTGGTGATAAATCCAAGGTTGACATGTAACACTTCACTCAACTGGTTTAACTGAAAGGTAACTGAGGATTGACTGGAGGGTATGTGGCACCCTTTTCTAGGGGAGAATATCCTCAATGAGGGGAGAATATCTCATATTAAGGGACCCTCAATATATCCAAATAAACTTAGGAAAATAAAATGAAAGGAAAATCCTAGGTGTGTGTAATATCTCCAACATGCACCTCCCCTACGACCTTGGGTTTTCTACTATCTGATTAACCTATCCATGGTAGAGAAATATGGAGGGAGAACGAATCCCTCCTTCTGTAACGTAGTTTCATTCTATATTCAGGTCCCCATCTGGAACCATGAGGACAATTCGATATTGTCTCATGGGAAATCTCAACTGGCCGATTGCAAGAACCCAAACCTCGACCCTCACATTGACCCTCTATTGAAAATGAAAGATGACCTCATGAAGGGAGATGAAATGCACCTCAATGGTTCCTGCATTCTGTAGGACAATGAAACTCCTCTCTATGAGATTAGGTCCAATTAGATCAGTGCCACCATTTCGTACATGCAAGACCATGCTTTGATCTACAATTTCATGGGGCTTTGGCCCTCAGAAAAAGGTGCTCACCTAGTGGATCCAAACAAGATGGAAAATGAAAGGAGAAATAGAGCTCAAACTTGGATCCAAGGGATTCTTTATGTCAGTCTTCAACAATGTTGAGGATCGAAATAGAGTGTTTGAAAATGGGCCTTACTTCTTCAACTCTACTAGACTATATATCAGATTATGGGATGAAAAATTAATCCCTGCAAAGGAAGACTTTACAACTACACTCGTATGTATTTGATTATACTCTCTCCCTCAGGAATATTGGGACTTGGAAATCCTCAAAGAAATTGGAAACACGTTGGGTGCCTTTGTCAAGATTGTGAAAACCACCAAACGAGCTAGATACACCTCGCATACTCATATTCATGTCTACCTCAATGTTTCTAGACCTTTACCTGCCTCCATATGCCTAGAATTTCAATATTATGAATGGATTCAAACCATTTAATACGAGCACATTCCTTTCTGCTATAGGAAATGCCATGCCCATGGACATGTTTTTTGAGAATGTCCTATAAATTCCTAGGATAATACAGAAAGAAACTAGGCAACCAAGGACACTGAGGGCTTCAAGAAGGTATCGAACAAATCAAAGAACATAAGGAAAATGCCAACCCCATCAAATCTGAAAGCGCCCAAAATTAGTAACATCTTCGACAAACTATCTTCCATGTCAAAGAAATATCCAAGGGAAGAATCCTGACAAAAATACCAACAAAAATCGATTACACCAGCCCATACCATCCATACCACATATCTACCTCAGAGTTCATCGAAAGACACAACATGTCCAATTCTTTACATGATTGACAATGATGAAGACACAATGCTATCAAAAGGAAATATAGCTGAACAATATGATACTGAAGACATGGAGTTGGGTGAAATCGATCTCCAAGTTATAGCAGAAGCATGTGATAGACACGAGACCAACTCAATTTCAGAAAAGTAGATACAGCTTTTGCAATCTTCTCTCCTTAGATCTAAATCCAAGCCATCAATAACTACAAAAGGTAAGCACTCATCCTCCTCATCCCTAGGAATCAAGAATGCAATATCAAGAGACACCCCAAAATAGACTAAGGAAGATAAAAAGAGAGACAAAAAAAGAAGTAACTCCTTCAAGATCTGGGAGAGTTCCTCGTTAATTCAGGCATAATCACACTAATGAAGGAAAAGTTCCAAGAAACACCCCATTCCTCCTAATGAATTGAATCTCATGGAATATAAGAGGACTTAACAATCCCTCCAACTAGAGTATTATGTGAAATATGATTCTCAGAGAACAACCCACCATTCTCACGATTCAAGAAACTAAAAGTACCCCAGAAACCATTCAGAAACTAATATCGCGATGTTGGACAGGATGTGAAGTTATGGCCCTCAGTTTTGAAGGAGCCTATGGGGGCTTGGATCTTTTATGGAATCCCTAGGTAGTAAATCTATCCCACTTTTTTCCCACAAAAATAACAGTATCCACTAAATACCAACCAATTAGATATGATGAATCATGCTTCTTAACCTCTGTATATGGACCACAAATTGCGAGGGAAAACAAATTACTTTCTACAATAGTTGCATGGCCTCACATCCTTGATCGATACCCATCACTGGATACTAGGGGGTGACTTCAACATGATCTCCTCCCCAGTGAAAAAAAAGTGGAGGGATTAGATTGATGGATCGAGATTCCAACCACTTCAAAGACACAATTCAAGATCTGAACCTAATTGATAAAGAAACTTCAAATGGACTCCACACCTGGAAAAATCATTGCAGTGGATATAAACAAATTACATCCTTCCTTGATCGATTTCTCCTTTCAAAATCTCTTCTACTAAATAGTTCTTCCATAGAAGAAAATATCATTATATCCAGCAACTCGAACCATTGACCAATCATTTTGGAAATTGATATCAAGGCCACTCCATCGAATTGACCTTTTCGATTTGAATATTTTTGGATAGAACACCCCTCTTTCTAGGAAAACATTGAATCTTGGTGGAAGGAGGCTAAAATAACATATGGATTCCCAATGTATAAGTTCCACCAAAGACTTAAGAATATCAAACTCCGCCTCAAGCAGTGGAACAAAGAGGAGTTTGGGAAAATTTTCAAAACAAAGCTCAAGCTTGAGAATAAGATGGTCGTTCTCCAACAACAAATCATCATCTTGGGAATATCAAATGATTTATAAAAAGAAGAAGAATATCTAAACATCCATCTAGCCCAACGCCTCAAATAGGAAGAGAAACCTTGGAATAAAAAATCCTACATCCATTGGCTCCATGAAGAGGAAAATAAATCCAAATCATTCCATCGTACCATGATGCAAAACTGACACGACAACATGATTACTACCATCAAGGACTCTCAAGGTATCTGAATCTCTAACCATGCATATATTAAAAATGAGCTTAGAGATTACTTTCATAATCTTCTGACTAAGACACAACAAGACCGCCAAAAGGATATTGCAAAAAACACTCAACATATCCCTAAGCTTGTCTCCTTTGAGAAAAATGCAACCCTTATCCACCCCATCCTCCTAGAAGAAGTTGAAAGATATTTTCACAGTATGCCCAAAATCAAATCCCTTGAGCCCGATGGCTTCACCAATTGTTTTTTCCACTTTTGATGGCTGATTGTGAAGAATGATGTCCTTGAAATTATTGAGGATTCAAGATCTCACCTCAATGTTCTCCCTGCTCTCAATGCAACTTTCCTCACTCTCCTTCCAAAGGAGGACAAAGTATAATACCCCAAAAAATTTAGACCAATCTCCCTCTGCAACATCATCTATAAAATCATTACCAAAATAATTGCTAATTGCCTCAAATCCCTTCTTCCTAGCCTCATCTCTCAGGAGAAATCTAGTTATGTCGAAGGTCGACAAATTTTGGAAAATATCATCCAATCCCACAAAATGGTCCACTCGAAAATAACTAAGAAACTCGACATGATGATCAAATTGGACATGTCCAAGGCCTTTGACAAACTCAGTTGGAAATACATTTCTATGGGAAAATTCTCCCTAAATTCGGTCTAAGGAATAGGTAGAATGATAACTCCATTAAAAGACTAATCTACTTTTAATCTACCCCAAAACCATATATACTAAGTGATAAAATAAAGAGAGAAGAGAGGTTTAATGAGTGCACCTTAAATCCTTACGGTTGATGTAGACCTCTTCCGCTTGTTTTTGCCTCTTAGAGCACATATCTCCTCCCAAAGATGAACTGCAAGGGGTTAAAAATACAATGCAACAACATATACAATCTCTAATAATCACTTTAAAATCCTAAATATAGATATAAATTCTCAAATTAACAAGAACATGTAAACATAGGGTTTTGGGACAAAGATACTCTCTTTTATTCAAATTCAAGATAAAAAGGTTACAACCTTTGCTTGCGACCTCTCTATGAACCAAGTTTGAGCTCCTCTATCATGAATCCAAGTGCATCAATCCCACGTTAGATTATCACAACCAACATATCATCAAGGGAAGGAGGAAGGGTTTCATAGGGAGAATGGTTAGAGGGGAAAGTTGAGGCTAAAACTCAGAGCAAGATGCAAATCTTGGGCAATGAAATGGAAGGGATTTTGGCAAAGTTTTCTTATTATCTTGTTCATGTGACTAAATGACTCCCCAAAAACTCTTTTTATATGAGAAAAATATGGTTATTCGGTTTGGGGATGAGCTACAAGGGGTAAAATTGTTAGGAAACCTTCCATAGCCTGTAAACTCCGCCAAAATATGTGCAATTTTATATTTTTTTGCAACTTTTGGAGGTAAACGTGGGATAATTAGTATGCATCAAGCATATGTATGCGAGCTAACTGGCATGAAACACACGTGTGTACACATGACATTAGTGAAACAAACCACATACACTATCCAAAAAATAGTTTTTTAGAAGGAAGGCTTGACAATATTTTTGGAAAAGTATGCAAATGGATGGGCCAATGTCTTGGATGCATAGATGTGGAATTTTTGGAATATAACAAATGCCCCCTAATGTGTGAGGTCAAAAGTGAAACTGATGCCCAAAATACATTACAATATCTTTACACAGTGGGAAGGAATAGAGTTGAGTGAGCCCAAGACGAGTGTTCGTGAGCGTGTCATCTGCACAATAATGATAATCTCTCCAAGGAGAGCATACCCATGCTTGGGATAAACTAAGCATGTCTTCCAATCAAGTAGACTGTTGATCCATGTCATATAAAGTGTATCCGCAAACAATACATGATGGATCTATATCTCAAAATAATTTGAAGATATACAAGTACGATGTGATATGCATCCTCAAGAAGCATCAATGCCCATGGATGGAGATGATAACTTCATAGCTCGAGCAACAAATTCAAGATCTTCAAAACTCATGTAGGAGTACAATAGGAGTGTAAGAATAACTACTCTAAGGTCTTCGACATTCCATCGGGGAAAGATTGGAGGACCTCGATCATCAGGCACATAACTTCATTGATTTGAAATCTGAAATTGACTGGACTCTTGGGATGGTAGACTCATGAAAGTCAAGAGATCAATTGTAGAATGAATGACTCAGGTTGGATAAAACTTCCTTTGGACAAAAGAACAAAAAAATAGTGAGACTTATCTAGCATATTATTGACATAAGTTTGTGACACATGAGGCACCACAAAATCTCCATATGTTTGGAAGAGTAACCAAATGGAGGAGGACACAACTCTATGTAACAAGAACAACTTCCTAAGGTCATGATAGATCCCAATGCTTGCAGAAAAAATGAAAGGATGTGATTTTTCTAAGGGAAACTATCTTGTTGCCGATAAAAGATAATGTATATCCCAT
>ML786774.1:78789-89047 GCA_009831015.1 Picea engelmannii | reverse complement strand
TTTTTCAAATTTTTAACGAGCTTGAAAAAGAATAAAAGAATGCTATGTTACAAAGGAGGAACAAGTGTCGTGGGAAAAAAAACTAGTTCCAAGCGCATGGAACATATTGATGCTCAGTGAAAGGAGACATGTGCAAGATAAGGACACTCGGGAAAATTCCTCCATGGGTCAAGGAGTCATATCACAAGGGAAAAAAGTGCTACAAGGCTTACATTTAAGGAATTCTTTGAAGATTCAGTTAATAACAACATGAAGCTGACATTAGGCCAAATACGCAAGGATGAGACATCCGGTGAGATTAAGGATGAAACAACAAGACTCATTCCATGTGAATTTTTACGAGCCTAGAGAAACCTTGGCATAAACAATCCTACATCCATTGGCTCCAGAAAGGGGAACATAACTCCAAATTATTCCATCGTACCATGATCCAACACCGACACAACAACATGATTACTACCATCAAGGACTCTCAAGGTATCAGACTCTTTAACCGTGCATATATTGAAAATGAGCTTAGAGATTACTTTCATAATCTTTTGACTAAGCCACAACATGACTTCCAAGAGGATATTGAAAAAATCACCCAACATATCCCTAATCTTGTCTCCTCTGAGAAAAATACAACCCTTATCCACCCCATCCTCCTAGAAGAAGTTGAAAGAGATGTTCTCAGTATGCCCAAAATCAAATCCCTTGAGCCCGATGGCTTCATGGTGCGCGTCGTCTACCCTCACGGTCCGACCGCTCCCACCAGGACCTTCTCTTACACAGGCCGATGAGTTAAAAAAATCTTCCAACTCCTCTCGGGAGTTCTCTCTACCCACAGTTCTCGTTCGGCGATCTCCTCTTCACTTCTCGGGAGATCGGGTTTCGCGGTATCGCGAAACTCAGAAACACAGTTCACATGCAACTCAAAACCCCGAAACCCGATAGTCAAAGGGTCAACGCTTTCCACTATGTCGGGGATTTCCCTATCGGGAAATCGGCACTTGCGATGCTGTGATTCACTTGTGCCACAATACTCCGAACCCTGAACTTCGATGACACCTGTCTTCCACCAGATCTCGCGGTCCCACGCTGCCACGTCACTTCCTTCTCTTGTGCGATCGGGGATCGCGGGATCGCGATTTCTCCGGTCGAATTTCCTTAGCAACGTAAACCTCCTAATTCCGAGTCCCGACCTCCCGGGATCTCGCGCCACCTGTCCTGTCACAACCGACGGCTCCGATTAATTCGGGAAATCGCTACTCGCGATTTTCAAAGGGTATGAAACTCTCACCTCGACAAACACCGAAGGCCGAACCCCGATGGGCTTTGGTCCTCCCTTCCTACACCTAAGGGTTGATCCTCGCGCGATTTCTCCAAGATCCAATGGTCAGCGGGGTTTCGTGAATCCCTTCCGTGAATCCTGGCCTTTGATTCTCCTCCCCGAGGGGTTCTTCTGCTCCACAGTTTCTCCCTGTTGAACTTTCTCCTGGGTCTTTCTCCCAAGAATCACGAAGGAATTATCCCTCCTGAGCTTGCTCGCTCTAACTCCTTCAGAGAATTTGTTCGCGTTTCTCACGCTCGACCCCAACAACTCTCGAGGTGTTGAGTGCTTTCAGACTCTGTGCACTTCCTGCAACAGTGGTCTATACCCGCACCTGCTCAGGTTTTCTACTGAGACTCCGACTTTAGCCTGCACTTCCCCTGCACGGCCCTAAATACCCAATTTAACTTCTGGGTGAACAAGAATGAAAGTTTAACTGTTGAGCCCCATCAATGCACTCTATGTGGATGAATTCAACTGCACTCTATGCAGGAATCTCCTGGCTCAAACGGAGAAACAATTGAAACTCATTTTCTTCTCTCACAAGCTTCAGTTAAACCTCTGAAATCACATGCACATCATATTCAAAAGCAAATGCATAACAAAAAACACACATCCATGAGCATAATATCAACACAGAGAAAACAACCCAAACCATGAAAGTGAATCAAAGACTTCCTTCTATTAATTCAATCTGTACATGCGTGTTCCTCACCAGTTCTCTGCTCTGCTCTTCTCTTCTGAATGCTTGATAATCCAGAATCCCCTTACAATGTACAAAGGACGGTGCCTATATTCCGTTTGCCCTCTCGAATTCTACAACTATCAAATCTATAATAAATTCCTATCTAACAGCATTAAATCTATTAAATGCCTTCCTATCTATAATACAATACAAGTGCGCTTCATTACGTTAACTCATTAATGCTTGGCGCAACAAATATCAAGGTAAAATTCAAAAAGAAGTTTGCTGGCTTGTCCAGCTGTCTTTTCCCTGCTCCACGTGCTGGCTCGCTTGATGAGTGAGCGATGCTCCTGCATCATACTCCTCGGCTCGAAAGATTTCATGGGCTCCTGTCCATGAGCTCCTGCACGATTTGCCCATGCTTCAGTATAACTGCCTCTGTTTCCCAGCTGGCATCCTCCACTGGGTGATTCTTCCATTTTACCAGGTATTCAAAATACTGCTTTCGCCTGGTCTTCTTGCCCAGTCGCTTGTCCAATATGAACTCCATCTGTGGGTTTTCAGCTACTGGTAACTGCTTCTGCCACTGGATCACTGGTTCCTCCATTCCAGCTTCTGCTTCATCAGCCCTGTATGGGTATAAATCTGAAACATTAAAAATCAGAGATATCCCGATGCCATCTGACAGCTCTAGCTCGTAAGCATTCTCTCCAAATTTCTTCAAGACTCTGCATGGCCCAATTTTCTTCATTTTGAGCTTGTTATATGTTCCCCTTGGGAACCTTTCCTTCCTCAAGTGCCCCAGAACCATGTCCCCAACTTCAAACTGAAGTTGTCTCTTCCGCTGATCGGCTCTGCGCTTATACTCCTGATTTGATTTCTGCAGCCGCTGCTTCACCTGCATGTGAAGTTCCTGCATCGCTTCAGCGAACTCTTCAGCGCTCGCGCTGCTAGTTTCAGCCTGTCCTGACTCCCTGAGCTCAGAAACTCCCCTTGGCTGTGTCCCATATAAAATATGGAACGAACTTTTGCCTGTAATCTGATTCACCGAATCGTTGTACGCGAACTCTGCCTGTGGCAATATCTGGTCCCAACTGCTGTGGTGCTCTGTCACCAAGCTCCTCAATAAATCCCCCAGACTTCTATTGACCACCTCGGTCTGCCCATCTGTCTGCGGATGGTAAGCTGAACTAAAAGCCAAATTAGTTCCCAGCTTCTTCCATAGCGTCCTCCAAAAATGACCTATGAACTTTGTATCCCTGTCCGAGACTATGCTTCTCGACAATCCATGCAATCTAACGATCTCTTTGAAAAACAAGTTTGCGATGTGGGTCGCATCGTTGGTCTTCTGACACGAGATGAAATGTGCCATCTTCGAAAACCTGTCTACCACCACAAAGATAGAATCAACTCCTCTTTGCGTCCTCGGCAAACCCAACACAAAGTCCATGCTGATCGCCTCCCATGGCCTCTCAGGTATGGGTAATGGCTGATAAAAACCCGTATTCTGCTTTTGTCCCTTTGAATGTTGACATACCTGACACCTGTCAACAAACTTCTTAACATCAGTGTGCATCCCTGGCCAATAATATGATTCTCTCAGCTTGGCGAACGTTTTGTCATGTCCAAAATGACCTGCTAAGCCTCCGCTGTGTTTTTCCTTCACCAAATTCTCCCTCATGGAGCAATTCAGAATGCACAACTAATTTCCTCTAAACAACAATCCTTCCTGGATCATGAAATCTATCCAAGGACTCCGATCTCTGAGAACTGGATTCTTAGCTGCTTCGTACGCTTCTCCGAAGTCTGCATCACCTACATACATATCTTTCAGATTTTCAAAACCTAATGTTTTGACTCTGAACTCCTGCAACAGCAAACATTTCCTGCTCAAAGCATCAACCACTTTGTTAGCATTTCCTGAAATGTGCTTAATGACAAACGTAAAATTTTGCATGTACTCTACCCATTTTGCATGCTTCTGGTTCAACTTATCCTGTTGACTTACAAACTGCAATGCATGATTATCATTGTATAGTACAAATTCCTTGGGTATCAAGTAATGCCTCCACTTCTTTAATGCCTGTATGATGGCATATAACTCTTTGTCATATGTGGAGTACTTCAATTTTGCATCATCCAGCTTCTCGCTGAAATATGCCACTGGTCTGTCATCCTGACTTAAGACCCCTCCTACAACATATCCGCTGGCGTCACACCTCACCTGAAATGTCTTCTGAAAGTCAGGCAACACCAGAATTGGTTGCTCTGTGATCTTTCGCTTCAACAGATTGAAGCTCCTTTCAGCCTCTGCTGTCCAATGAAAAACTTTGTGTCGTTTCTTCACTGTGTCCATCATCACGGCGCTAATTCCACTAAAATTCCGAATGAATTTCCTGTAGAAACTAGCTAAACCATGGAAACTCCTCACCTCGAAAACATTTCTCGGTGACGGCCAATTCTTGATTACTTCCACCTTCTCAGGATCCATCCTCAACTCATTCGCTGAGATAACAAAGCCCAAGTAAATGAGCTCTGTCTGCATGAACGAACACTTCTTCATGTTTACCAACAGCTTCTCTTGCTGCAGTCTTCTCATCACAATGGATAAATGCCTCAAATGTTCAGCCTTGGTCTTACTAAAAATCAGTATATCATCTAGATATACGACCACAAATTTGCCAATGAATTCCCTCAGGACTTCATTCATCAGCCTCATGAATGTGCTCGGCGTGTTTTTCAAACCAAACGGCATGACCAACCATTCGTACAAACCTTCGTTTGTCTTGAATGCCGTCTTCCATTCATCCCCCTCTCTCATGCGAATCTGATGATATCCGCTCTTGAGATCAATCTTCGAAAAGTAATTTGCCCCACTCAGGCAATCCATCAGATCATCCATTCTCGGCAGTGGAAATCTGTACCTGATGGTGATTTTGTTTATCGCTCTGGAGTCTGTACACATCCTCCAGCCTCCATCCTTCTTCGGACTTAATACTGTCGGAACAGCACACGGACTGAGACTCTCCCTGACCAGTCCTTTGTCCAGCAGATCCTGTACCTACCTTTTGACTTCCTCATTCTCTTGGGGTGTCAATCTGTACGCTGCTTTGTTCGGTAAGCTTGCTCCTGGTACGAGGTCAATATGGTGACTCACACTCCTCATCGGTGGCAATGAACGAGGTAGTTCGTCCACGATGATATCGGCGAACTCTCTCAGCAGTTCCTGAATCTCCTCTGGCAAGTCGTCCACTCTTGTGCTTGTCAGGACAATTCTCGACTTCCTGACAACAAAGAATTGTGGATCTTCGTTCTTCTCCATATCTGTGAGAAGTTCTTTCCCACTCATGAGAAGTATGGTGCTGTTTACTTCCAGCTTCACTTCTTTATCTTTTATCGGAAGCAATGTGTGCGACCTCCCATCCTTCTCCAAGGTGTATGTGTTCATTCTCCCATCATGAACAACATTTCGGTCATACTGCCATGGTCTACCCAATAATACATGACAGACATCCATGGGAATGACATCACACAGGATTTTATCTCTATATTCGCCCATTTTAAATTCAACTAAGCATTGTTCTGTAACACTTACTTGGTGTCCTTTCTGCAGCCATGACACTTTGTATGGACTTGGGTGATTGGTTGTTTCCAGCTCCAGCATTTCCACCATCTCGGTTGAAACGAGATTGTCGGTGCTTTCGCTGTCCACGATGACCTTGCATTTCCAGCCCTTGGTCTTGCAAGTCATTCTAAACAGTCTGGTTCTCTGAGCTGTTTCCTCCACCTCTTTCTTAGGTGTCAAGAGAACTTTGTGTACCGTCAGTGACTTCCCACTTCCGGTGTCTTCATCCTCAACATCACGTCTCTGCGCCTCTGTGATGTGAGCTTCTCCTCTGTCCACCTTCCTGTCTGGACAATCCACGGCTTTATGTCCGTCCTTTCCACATGTAAAACATGTGATAATTCCTCCACGACCTCTTCCTCTTCCTCGGGTACGAGGAATAGCGTTGGCGTCAGCATATCCGCCACCCTTCTCTGTATGCTGCCTCCTCGGCTCAGCATATTGCTGCCACGGTTGTGAGGCTCCACCTCTTTCAACCTTACCCCGAGGTCTCTGCCATTCCTCCTTGGTTTTCTGAGTTCTATCTTGGGCAATTGCCTTGCCTCTGGGCTGACTCCTGCCTCGCCCTCGCTGTCCCTGCTTGCGGCTCAGCTTCTCTTCGGATTTCAGAGCCATATGGTACGCATCCTCAACTGTTCGGATGGTAACCATGCTCAATTCATCCTGAATGTCATACCTCAGACCATTCAGGTATCTCGCCACCTTCTCATCATCGCTCTCCCGATGACCTGCTCTGATGTTGAGCTTGTAAAACTCTTTGGTGTACTCCTTCACTGTCATCAATTTCTGCCTCAGGTTCTGCATTCGCCTGAACAGAGTGATCTGGTAATCCCTCGGGATGAATTTCAATTTCATCTTAGCGATCATCCGATCCCAGCTCTTAATTTTCTGTTTTCCTTTGCAGCGCCTATCAGCCTGCAACTCATCCCACCATAAGGCTGCATGTCCTTTCAACTTTGTGACAACATGCCTTATCTTCTTGTCCTCTTCGATGTCTTCATAATCGAAGTAGGTGTCGAGTGCTCGGATCCAATCCAACAACTCTTCTGCATCCAGGCTTACCTCGTAAGTCAGAATATCCATCTTGGTCTTTGAGCTCATTCTAGAAATGGCTCTGATCAATCGCTCGGTTGAAGCATCTTCTGCTGTGACTTCCTCTGCATGTCCAACTTCTTCTTCGACCTTAGAGTCACTAAGATCTCCAGCACCTGCTCCGTGTCGCTGAGTTGTTTCCATCTCTTCGAGTCTCACCCTGAGATCTCGTATCTGTCGCTCCATCTCTGGATTCCCTGCTGGCCTACCCCTTCTTCGGGCATCCCTGTCTTCTCGATCAGGTGACTGCCTCTCTCTTCTAGGCGGCATGGTGTATTCTCCTTCTTTTCTACCGGAACAAAGAGAACTCTTCTCCGGCTCTGATACCACTTGGTGCGCGTCATCTACCCTCACGGTCCGATCGCTCCCACCAGGACCTTCTCTTACACAGGCCGATGAGTTAAAGAACTCTTCCAACTCCTCTCGGGAGTTCTCTCTATCCACAGTTCTCGTTCGACGATCTCCTCTTCACTTCTCGGGAGATCGGGTTTCGCGGTATCGCGAAACTCGGAAACAAAGTTCACATGCAACTCAAAACCCCGAAACCCGATAGTCAAAGGGTCAACGCTTTCCACTATGTCGGGGATTTCCCTATCGGGAAATCGGCACTTGCGATGCTGTGATTCACTTGCGCCACAAAACTCCGAACCCCGAACTCCGATGACACCTGTCTTCCACCAGATCTCGCGGTCCCACGCTGCCACATCACTTCCTTCTCTCGTGCGATCGGGGATCGCGGGATCGCGATTTCTCCGGTCGAATTTCCTTTGCAACGTAAACCTCCGAATGCCGAGTCCCGACCTCCCGGGATCTCGCGCCACCTGTCCTGTCGCAACCGACGGCTTCGATTAATTTGGGAAATCGCTACTCGCGATTTTCAAAGGGTATGAAACTCTCACCTCGACAAACACCGAAGGCCGAACCCCGATGGGCTTTGGTCCTCCCTTCCTGCGCCTAAGGGTTGATCCTCGCGCGGTTTCTCCAAGATCCAATGGTCAGCGGGGTTTCGTGAATCCCTTCCGCGAATCCTGGCCTTTGATTCTCCTCCCCGAGGGGTTCTTCTGCTCCACAGTTTCTCCCTGTTGAACTTTCTCCTGGGTCTTTCTCCCAGGAATCACAAAGGAATTATCCCTCCTGAGATTGCTCGCTCTAACTCCTTCAGAGAATTTGTTCTTGTTTCTCGCGCTCGACCCCAACAACTCTCGAGGTGTTGAGTGCTTTCAGACTCTGTGCACTTCCTGCAACAGTGGTCTATACCCGCGCCTGCTCAGGTTTGCTACTGAGACTCCGGCTTTAACCTGCACTTCCCCTGCACGGCCCTAAATACCCAATTTAACTTCTGGGTGAACAAGAATGAAAGTTTAACTGTTGAACCCCATCAACGCACTCTATGTGGATGAATTCAACTGCACTCTATGCAGGAATCTCTTGGCTCAAACGGAGAAACAATTGAAACTCATTTTCTTCTCTCACAAGCTTCAGTTAAACCTCTGAAATCACATGCACAGCATATTCAAAAGAAAATGCATAACAGAAAACACACATCCATGAGCATAATATCAACACAGAGAAAAAAACCCAAACCATGAAAGTGAATCAAAGACTTCCTTCTATTAATTCAATCTGTACATGGGTGTTCTTCACCAGTTCTCTGCTCTGCTCTTCTCTTCTGAATGCTTGATAATCCAGAATCCCCTTACAATGTACAAAGGAGGGTGCCTATATTCCGTTTGCCCTCTCGAATTCTACAACTATCAAATCTATAATAAATTCCTATCTAATAGCATTAAATCTATTAAATGCCTTCCTATCTATAATACAATACAAGTGCACTTCATTACGTTAACTCATTAATGCTTGGCGCAACAAATATCAAGGTAAAATTCAAAAAGAAGTTTGCTGGCTTGTCCAGCTGTCTTTTCCCTGCTCCACGCGCTGGCTCGCTTGATGAGTGAGCGATGCTCCTGCATCACTTCACCAATATTTTTTTCCACTCTTACTGGCCGATTGTGAAGAATGATGTCCTTGAAATTATTGAGGACTCCATATCTCACCTCAATGTTCTCCCTACTCTCAATGAAACTTTACTCACTCTCCTTCCAAATGAGGACAAAGTAGAAGACCCCAACAAATTGAGACCAATCTCCCTCTGCAACATCATCTATAAAATCATTACCAAAATAATTGCTAATTGCCTCAAATCCCTTCTTCCCAGCCTCATCTCTTAGGAGAAATCTAGTTATGTCGAAGGTCGAAAAATTCTGGAAAATATCATCCAAGCCCACAAAATGGTCCACTCCCTAAAAATCACTAAGAAAATCGACATGATGATCAAATTGGACATGTCCAAGGCCTTTGGAAAACTCAGTTGGAAATACATTGCTATGGAGAAATTCCCCCTAAACTGGGTCTAAGGAATAGGCAGAATGATAACTCCCTTAAAAGACTTATCTACCTTTAATATTCCTCAAAACCATCTAGACTAACTCATAAAAGAAAGAGAGAAGAGAGGGTTAATGAGTGCACCTTAAATCCTTACGGTTGATGTAGACCTCTTCCACTTGTTGTTGCCTCCTAGATCACATATCTCCTCCCAAAGATGACCTGCAAAGGGTTTAAAATACATTGCAACAACATATACAATCTCTAATAATTACTTTAAAAGACTAAATATAGATATAAATGCTCAAATTAACAAGAACGTGTAAAATATAGTTACCAACTTAATGAGAACCGTGACTTCAAAACGAGAACTCTAGCCCTTAAAACCCATATTTTTGCATAAAAAACATGAAAATCAACCCCCAAATCAAAAAGTGGTGCTACCGGTAGCACCATTTTTTGTAACCGAGTCAAAATTACAACTTTTTTCAAGCACGGGCTTAAAGGATCAAATGGCTTCTCAAACAAACTTTAAAATCAACCCCCAAATCAAAAAGTGTTGCTACCGGTAGCACCATTTTTTGTAACCGGGTTAAGATTACAACTTTTTTCAAGCATGGGCTTAAAGGATAAAATAGTTGCTCAAAAAAACTCTAAAATCAACCCCCAAATCAAAACGTGGTGCTACCAATAGCACCAATTTTTCTGATTGGGTCAAAATTACAACTTTTTTCAAGCATGGCCTTAAAACATAAAATAGTTGCTTAGAAAAACCTTAAAATCAACACCTAAATAAACACATGACGCTATCTAAAGAAAAATGTTTTTTCTAAACGCTAAAATTACAGTTAATTACGACCTAATTCAAATTATGTCCTTGACAACAAATCCCTACATGAATAAAAAACCCAAAATTAGATCCTAAATGGTCACTTGAAAATTTATTTACTACCCTACTTTTTTTTTCTTTTCTTAAATTTACATTAAAAAATAAGTAAAGAGAAAAGATAAAATCTTCACAAATATATATATTTTTAATGACGACAAAAACACATTTAAAAAATATGTTGAAAATCCAAATTTAAAAAAAACAACAACAAAACTTAACAAAATGATGAAACCCAAAGAAAAACTAAAAAGAAATGAAAAACATTTAAAATTT
>ML786774.1:61906-78739 GCA_009831015.1 Picea engelmannii | reverse complement strand
GAAAAACACTTTCTCTTAGATTGTCCAGCCTATACCCATATTAGATCTCATTTTCAAAATATTGATCACACTACCAACCTTCCTAACCTCTTAACTCAACAAAAGTATGGTGATCTTGGAAAGCTTCTCTTAATGCTTTTCGACCACATAAACAAAATTCTAAAGAATCACAAGTAATCACTTACCCTCTTAAGGTCCGATAGACCAATTAGGTCTTAGTGGACGTTAATCATCATCATCATTATCATGTAAAAAACATATATTATATATGTTATATATATAAAAAACATATATAATACATGTTTTTTTTTATATATAAAACATATTAATACATGTTTTATATAATAAAACATATATATAATACATGTTATATATATAAAATATATTAATATATATTTTAATATATAAAACATGTATTAATTATATTTTAATATATAAAACATGTATTAATATATTTTTTATATATAAAACATGTATTATATATATATAATACATGTTATATATATAAAATATATTAATATATGTTTTAATATATAAAACATATATTAATATGTTATATATATATATATATATATATATATAAAACATGTATTATATATGTTTTTTATATATAAAACATGTATTATATATATATATTTATATATATAAAACATATATAATATATATATATAATACATGTTTTATATATATAAAACACATATACTATATGTTTTATGTGTCAATGGGATCTGGGCTAGGTCCGCGGGAGGGGGGTTGGCGTGATGTTCGGCATCATGCCAGTTTCCCACGGGCCTGGCCCAGGTCCTGTGGGCGTCTTCTCAGTTCGCTTCGTATTGACCAAAAAAAAAACACTATGTTGTGCTGTGAATGACGTCAAACGAAATAAAAGGACTTCCCCTCGTGTCGTGTCAAGCTTTTGCTTTAGGAAAGAAGGGCTCCCGAACCCACTGTCATTTCGCCAATGAATTTTTTACAATCCAATTAATTGTTCAGACACCGTGAGTGGGCATGTCGGCGTCGTTCTTCTTTTTTGTTCAGACTCCGTGAGTGGGCATGGCCTGGATGTCGTTATTGTGCGGGATGGATTTGGATCGGATGGATATGGACCGGATGTCATTTACAGGTGATTCCTAAATCCCATCATTTACTGATTATAGATTAAGCGGATCTCATTTGTACGCTTTATATGTGTCAGTCATACAAGTTCTCAATTTCCATTGGCTTTAAAGTTGGTTTCTTCAAACTCAACGCATCCATTAAACAAGTTGTGAGGTGAGGTGAATTATTAACACTTCATGTACAATGAAAATCCTCGCAAGTGAATTTGGTATGTTAATATCAAATATCTCAAGTCTTCCCACTATATAAAAAGTCAAAATCTTAGTGATTATACTCATTATTGCCACATAAAACATTTATAAATTTGAATATTTATAATATATTAATGATCTTTTTTATATAAATGAATATGAATTTTTTATATAACATATTAATGAATGTTTTTATATAAATTTGAATTTTTTTAATATATTAATGATTTTTTTAGTTTAAAGGTTAGTTTTTAAGAATTTTAAATAAATTTTAACTTTTTTTGTTTTAATTTTAATGAGTTTTAACTTATTTTTGTTAATTATTTTTTAAATTTTGTATTGAAATTTTAATTTGAGGTTATATATATATATATATATATATATATATATATATATATATATATTTCTTTTTAATATTTTTTTGGGTTATAATTTTCTTTTAACCTTTTTTTAAATTTTTTCTACTACTTTAGATATATATATTTTTAATTTAATAGTTTTTTTCCTCTTTAATTTTTTAGGTTTTTCTTCAATGGTTTTTTTTAATATAAATTTGTTTTTAAAATGTTTTTTTTTTTTTAATTTTAATTCTTTTTGTTCTCTTGTTTTTTTATTAAGTTTTTAATTGATAAATTTTTTTTTTTATAAGTAAATGTAAAACTATGTGTTAAAAACAATATTTTCCACTATATTTAAAAAGTATGGAACCATAATTTAATTAAGCACACATTATTACATGAAAAATCTTAATTTAAAATAAATAAATGGTGTACAACATTTTTAACATTGGATTTAGCATGGAAATATGATTAAAAACACCACTGAATAATAAAAAATAAAAATAAAATAAAAAAGTTTGAAAATAGATGAAAAAACATCGTTGAGAAAAAAAAATAAAAAATAAAAAATTTAAACAATTTGAAAATAACTAGAAAAACAAGCATTTAAAAACAAAAAAGTGGAAACCTTATGTATCCGCAAAAATTAAAATATCAAAAAAACACCTAAAAAGGGAGGGGGGTTCTACCAGTAGCACCATTTTTAAAAATGGGGTAAAAAACTTGACCCCCCCAAAAACGAGAACTCTGTAGAGTTTTCGTTAAGTTGGTAACTATGTTGTAAACATAGGGTTTTGGGACAAAGATAATCTCTTTTATTCAACTTCAAGATAAAAAGGTTACAACCTTTGCTTGTGACCGCTCTATGAACCAAGTTCGGGATCCTCTGTCGTGGCTCCAAGTGCATCAATCCCATGTTAGATTCTCACAACCAACATACCATAAAGGGAAGGAGGAAGGGTTGCATAGGGAGAATGGCTAGAGGGGAAAGATGAGCCTAAAACTCAGAGCAAGATGCAAATCTTGGGAAATGAAAGGGAAGGGATTTTGGTAGAGTTTTATTATTCTCTTGTTCATGTGTCTAAATGACTCTTCAAGACCTATTTTTATATGAGAAAAATATGGTTATTTGGTTTGGGGACGGGAGACAAGGGGTAAAATGGTTAGGAAACCTTCCATAGCCCGTAAACTCCGCCGAAATATGTGCAATTTTATATTTTTTTGCAACTTTTGGAGGTAAACGTGGGCTAACTAGCATGCATCAAGCATATGTACGCGGGTTAACTAGCATTCACCACGCGTGTGTACACAAGATATTAGTGCAACAAAGTGCATACACTAGACAAAAAATGGTTTTTTAGAAGGAAGCCTCAACAATATTTTTGGCAAAGTATGCAAATGGATGGGACAATGTCTTGAATGCATAGATGTGGAATTTTTGGAATATTACAGATGCCCCCTAATGTGTGAGGTCAGAAGAGAAACTGATGGCTGAAATACATTACATTATATTTACACAATGGGAAGGAATGGAGTTGAGTGAGCCCAAGACGAGTGTTCACGAGCATGTCATTTGCAAAATAATGATAATATCTCCAAGGAGAGAATATCCATGCTCGGGATAAACTAAGCATGGTTGCCAATCAAGTAGACTGTATATCCATGTCATATAAAGTGTAGCCATGAACAATACAAAGTGGATCTATATCTCAAAATCATCTGAATATATACAAGTACAATGTGATATTCATCCTAAGGAAGCATCAATGCCTATGGCTAGAGATGATAACTTCATAGCTTGAGCAACAACTTAAAGATCTTCAAAACTTAGGTAGGAGTACAATAGGAGTGTAAGACTCACTACTCTGAGGTCTTCGACATGCCATCAGGGAAATACTAGAGGACCTTGATCATCATGCACAAAAATTCATTGATTTTGAATCCGAACTTGATTGGAATCTTGGGATGGCCGACTCATGAAAGTCAAGAGATCAACTACAAAAAGGACGACTCAGGTTGGATAAAACTTCCCTTGGACAAAAGAACGAAAAAATAATGAGACTTAGGCAACATATTATTGACATAAGTCTGTGACACAGGAGGCACCACAAACTCTCCATATGTTTGGAAGAGTAACCAAACAGAGGAGAACATAATTCTATGTAACGAGAACAACTTCCTAAGGTCATGCTAGATCCCAATGATTGCAGAACAAATGAAAGGATTTTCTTTGTTTGACTATCTTACTGTCGATAAAATATAATGTATATCTTGTTCCGTTTTTTTGGAATATTTGATTTTTTTTTTTCAAATTTTTAACGAGCTTGAAAAAGAATAAAAGAATTCTACGTTACAAAGGAAGAACGAGTGTCGTGGGCAAGAAAACTAGTTCCAAGTGCATGGAACATACTGATGCTCAGTGCAAGGAGACATGTGAAGGATAAGGACTCTCGGGAAAAATTCCTCCATGGGTCAAGGTGTCATATCATAAGGGAAAAAAGTGATACAAGGCTTGCATTTAAGGAATTATTTGAAGGTTAAGTTAATAACAACATGAAGCCAACATTAGGCCAAAGACGCAAGGATGAGACATGCAATGTGATTAAGGATGACACAACAAGATTCCTTTCGTGTGAATTTTTATGAGCCCAGAGAAGGTAAGATCGGCGGTTTTTCACGTTTAGAGAGTCTGAAAAACACTAAAAGAAGACTCCAGTGTGTTCCTTTTTCATAATTAGTCAAATTGGTTCAAAAAAGCATTAAAATTATACCTAAAAGACATCTTGTCAAAACCATTTTAACGAGTGTGACAGAGACAAGATCACTCGACTATATTTGCAATTTTAAGGAGTCTGAAAAGAGATTAACAATGGTCTCACAACATTTTTCTAAGTTTAGTCCCCTTAGCCCGAAAAACTATAAAATATAACTTAGGATAACTCTCCCAACAAGACATGTCTCCTGAGGTGTAACTTTTTCCTGGATAATATATTGGCTGGAAAAAGGGTTAAACTTATGCCAAATAGATATTCCTTCTGGACCAATTAATGAGTGTGAAAGGAACAAGGTCACTCGAAGATCTTTTCATATTTAGGGAGTTTGAAAAGAGTTTAACTATGGACTTCGAGGGGGTTCCTTTTTCGTAGATAATCTCCAAGGCCTGAAAAAGAGATAAATCAAAACCAGGGAGAATGGCCCCTTTTTCACAAATTTAGTCCCTCAGGTCCCAAAAAGGGTTAAACTTACGCCTGAGAATACTCTCCTAGCGAACAAACGATCCTAGGGAATACATTTATTCATAAATTAACCATCTGAACCAAAAAGGGGTAGACTACCACTGGACAAATGTGCCTTCAAATTTTAGTTTGATGAGCATGAAGGGCAACAAGATCGCATGATAATATTTTCAATTTTAGAGATCCTGCAAAGAAGACTCCAAGCGGTCTTCCTTTCATGTGTAATCTGAAAAAGGCCGAAAAGGGTAAGAATTATCTCTCCATATATCGCTTTCATAGTTTAAAAATGAGCTTGAAAGAAAACAAACTATGCTCTAGGGGAGTCCCGTGGGAAAGACCAAGAATGATTACTAAGAAGAAGAATGAGGCTTCATTACAAAGTCATGGTGGGACTAAAAAGGACTCTTGTGCCTAGGAAGTACTTCGACATGGGAACCAAAAGGCAAAGAAGGCACTAACTAGGATTCCCATGGAAGGAAGGCTATGACACATAAATTATGACACACTTATCATCAAGGAATGTTAGTGTCACAATTCAATGGGGTCAATCCTAAGGCTAAAAGAACCAGGAAACGGATAATGCAAAAATGCAAGTAGGGAAAAACTAACCTATATGCCAGTTTCAAGGTCAATACCTATTAGAATAGATCAATGCAATGAACAAATGTCAAAGAACAATGTTTCCAAGATCCTACATATAAGGCCAATAACACTCATCTAGAAGTTAATAAATCCAACATTGATAGCAACCTCAAAAAATAAGAGGTGATATTGAATACAAAACTTGAAAACAAGAAACCTGGACTGTACAATATGGTACAAGGCACTGAACAACCTTACGACCCATGCATGGTACTGGTTCATGTAGAGCCTGCTGGTAGGCTATGACCAAGAGTCTCTTTAATAGTTAATCTAGAAAGTTTCCCAAAAGGGAAGAAAACAAAAACCACAGTGTAAGTCTTTCTACGGTATAGAAACCGTAGTCATGGCTTCAAAGATAGCCTCATCTGAAGGAAATTCACAATCTGGGAAATCACGCGAACAAGGAGGGTTGACAGTACCAAAGGGTGAAGTAAACTAACCATATTCCATATGACGATGGAGGTTCTGGGGGAAGTAAGGCCTCCCATGCCCCCATTGGATAAAAAAAAATGATCAATTTCCAAGACCATGTCTGGAGAAGGAAAACATGACTTCACAGGTTCCTTCTCAGAAGCAATTGAACATCGATGATAAGATGCCACATAATTTATCTGTGGCGGGGTAAAGTCTACACGAACACTAGGCACATATAAAGGGGAAACCTAAAATAACCCTGAATTAAGATGGTTATTATCAGATGCCAGTTGGTATATAGTGACAATGCTTCCATTGTGAGGGAAATGCATCACCCAGAAGAGAGTAGACACCACAATGTTCATAGAATATACATAATCATGCTCGAGAAGCATATTGAAATCTAATAGGACTTGCACCACTATAACATCGACAAGGATAGTCTTCCCACCTAACAAGATACGAAACTAAGGAAGAATCCCCAAATATTCACTAAGACGTCTGTCAAAATACAACAACTCATGCGAAGTAGACACAAGCTTAGGAGAACCCAAAGATTTCCAAGACGAGGAGGATAAAATACTTGTGAAGGCTCCTTCATCCACAATACATAGGTAAAGGTTTTTTGAATTAACTTCAACCCTTATCTGAAAGGGTGCAGAATAAGGAAGGCAAGGCTCAAAAAGGTCATTCGAATCAAAGGAAACCATCCTAGGACTTGGAGGGGGTGTGCTCGAAGTGAGTGGAATGCCCCTTTGTTCTGAAAGTACTGAACTAGAAATGATAAAAACATAGTCGGTAGACACATCAATCCCCATCAGAAGAGTGGGATCAACCAAATATTGCATCGACGTGACCACTTTGGTAGACTTGACACTCTCCAAGAGAAGAGTGGGATCAATCGAATATTGCATCGGCGTGACCACTTTGGTAGACTCGACACTCTCCAAGAGAAGAGTGGGATCAGCCGAAGGTTGCATCGGCGTGACCACTTTGGTAGAATCGACACTCTCCAAGAGAAGAGTGGGATCAACCGAATATTGCATCAGAGTGACCACTTTGGTAGACTCAACACTCTCCAAGAGAAGAGTGGGATTAACTGAATATTGTATCAGCGTGACCACTTTGGTAGACTTGACACTCTCCAAGAGAAGAGTGGGATCAACCAAAGATTGCATCGACATGACCACTTTTTCAACCATTGTTTGAATAATTTGTGAGACAAGAGAAGAGTGGGATCAACCAAAGATTTCATCGGCATGACCACTTCATCAACCAAAGGATGAATAGATTGTGGGGAAAACAAAGAAGACTTAGAATCAAAAGAGATTGCATACATGGACCATAATCTTCATGCCTATGGAATGTCAGGGCACATATGAGTAAGGTGATATCCCTTGCAAAGCTTACAAGGGAACTTAGGCTTACATCCTATTTGTCTAAGTTTCTCAACAGAATCAATGCCCCCAACATGATTAACAATGGCTGGTTGCATATCACTCGTATGACTCGCATTGATGAGACTCGTTCCCCCAACATGACTTGCAGTGGTTGGTTGCACATCTCCAACATGACTTGCAGAAGTTGGTGATTTTTTGATAACATGACTCGTAGAGGCTACAGACCTATCGCTGGTAAGGCTAGCAGTGATTGGACTTTTTCCCTCAGCATGAATTGCAGAGGCTGGGTGCTGGTCTTCAACATGACTTGTAGAGGTTGATGAACTATCTCCAACATGACTCAAAGAGGTTGGTGACTTCTTATTTTTATTGTTCCTCTTTCTATTTCGTTTAGACATACGGTTACTAGTAGCTAAACTTTCACTAGAGAAGGTAGAAGGAGAAGGAGAATACTTTGCTAACGAAGGAATGTCAACATGATTCCCATGACATAAAATTCTTAACTAATAAGTGTCAAGAGAATTAGGGACATTTGGAATGGTACCCAACCAAACCGATAGTCCCACATTCAACCCAGGAATGTACAATGTGGCCATCAAAGGGACACCAAAATTTCCAAAGAAAGGAAAAGCACAAGAATCCCCTTGCGAAGGGGTTCCTTGCTTGGTATCATCAGTAACATTTTACATGAAGATATTATGCATATGTTCTTCCCTTGCGGGATCATTCAAGTATTTAAAAGTCTCACATACTGACTCTGGTAAATCAATGGTATAAAAATATACGCCTATAGGGAGGCGGCTCCACGTTTCTAAGCGGAAGATCGAAAAGTCCTCATGGCCAGCGGAGTGGGTGGTATACCACCTTAGGTCAGAGACCTAAAGAAATGACTGACTAACTCACTATGGAAAACTAGGGAGCACAGAGCACACCACTAAGAATAAAATCCTAAAAACATACAAGCCAAGAAAACGACCCTTCTAAATGCTTCCAACCCAGGGAGATGAAGTCCTGATCATCCAAAGCATTCACAAAGGAAAATGAATGGCCAGGAGAAACAGTTACCCAGACCTCCGACAGACGGTCCCTTCAGGTGTCACCCAGAGAATACAAAGTCTCCCTCAGGTAATGCGATACACCCCTCACAGTGACTTGTGTTTCAACCTTTATAATGGAAACTAGGCCACCAACTTGTAAGAAAAAAACAGGGGGGTATAGTCGACAACCGAGAGAGTGTATGGGCAGGGTAGCTAAGCCTGAAGATCCTTCTAAGGCTTGAAACGAAACAAGTCCAGAATAACTATTAGAGTACCTTAGATGGATCCAAGTGTCACAAAGGTCTGACACAAGTCAGGCTAGTAATGCTATAGGATTCACCCCTAATACACACTCTCCCAAACACTTTGTCGGGATCAGGAGTGGATATCTCCGTCACTATCCACCACGTGGCCTGGTGTTTGACTCTTGTGTTAGAGGAGCTTCCCGAGTTGAGTTAATTACAAGGTGGATTTTTCACACCCAAGCACATACACCTAAGTTAAGTTTTGGTTGGCCTTGAAGAGTTTACCTCTCCACACCTAATCCAAGGTCCTAGCCTAAGCTATTGGTTCACCCTAGAAAAAGTGTTACTAATATATTTTAGATTAGCGCATTCATTTTAGGGAATTTTCTTACTCAAGGAACATAAGTGAAACTGATGTTGTTTGAGACTCTTGAAAAAATAAAACTTATAAGAACACTAGAAAATAAAACTTTACACTAATTCTACAAATGAAAAAGAGTTTCAAGCAAAAATCATGAACAATCCTTCAAACATAAAGATGTGATCTTTTCTCCTTTCCATGAAAAATGCACAATGCAACTTTCAAGTGAAACAAAAGAGCAAATGAAAGGATTTTCTTTTGAAATGATTTCAATATGAGAAGGAAACACAACCTATGCTAACTTCTTTTTCTTTTTCAAAAAACAATGCAAATAAATAAAGAGACCTAAAAAATTAGTTTTATTTTTAGTTATATATATATATATATATATATATATATATATATTCTTCTAATCAAAGAAAAACTAACAAAAGATGCTAAAAGAAACAAAACAATTCATGATTCATGGTCCCCCAAGATAAAAATAAGCCAAAAATGTTTGGAAACACAGAGAGACAAGAGGATTTGTTTTTTTATTTCATAAACAATATGAGCCTGCAAACTGTCTAAACCCCAAACAACAGAAGCTTCTGGAACTCAGGAAGACCTGGGAACTGCAAGTTTCTTGCAGGAAAAAAAAAATATTTTGAAAAAAATTCTCCAAAAAAACAGAGACGCATGTTGTGCACAATGAGTCTGGATATGTACGTGAACTATGTATAATGTAGAATGCGTATGTACATGTGTTGCACAGAGAACTTGGCACGTACACCTCTGCAAATTTTAAAAAAAGGAAAATTTTTGGACAAACAACTTGGGAAAGGGAAGCTGGTAGGCATGTGGAAGGTGACCAAAGATCCAACATGACTCAAAACTCTCAGAAAAACCAGAAAGAAACTGTAAATCAAATCAAACCAAGATCTCCCACTAAGACCCTAGAGAGACTCCCCAGTGGAGTCGCCAATTCTGTTATGGGGAAATTCCCCCTAAAATGGGTCTAAGGAATAGGAAGAGTGATAAATCCCTTAAAACAATGATATACCTTTAATCCACCCCAAAACCATATAGAATAAGTGATAAAATAAAGAGAGAAGAGAGGGTTAATGAGGGCACCTTAAATCCGTATGGTTGATATAGACCTCTTCTGCTTATTGTTGCCTCCTAGATCATGATCTCCTCCCAAAGCTGACTCGCAAGGGGTTAAGAATAAAATGAAACAACATACACAATCTCTAATAATCACTTTAAAATACTAAATATAGATATTCTCAAATTAACAAGAACATGTAAACATAGGGTTTTGGGATAAAGATAATCTCTTTTATTCAAATTCAAGATAAAAAGGTTACAACCTTTGCTTGCGACCGCTCTACGAAACAAGTCCGAGCTCCTCTATCATGGCTCCAAGTGCATAAATCCCATGTTAGAGTCTCACAACCAACATATCATCAAGGGAAGGAGGAAGGGTTTCATAGGGAGAATGACTGGAGGGGAAAGATGAGGCTAAAACTCAAAATAAGATGCAAATATTGGGCAATGAAAGGGAGGGGATTTTGGCAGAGTTTTCTTTTTCTCTTGTTCATGTGTCTAAATGACTCCTCAAGACCTATTTTTATATGATAAAAATATGGTTATTTGGTTTGGGGATGGGCTACATGGGGTAAAATAGTTAGGAAACCCTTCATAGCCCGTAAAATCCGCCGAAATACGTGAAATTTTATATTTTTTTGCAACTTTTGGAGGTAAACGAGGGATAAATAGCATGCAACAAACGTATGTACATGAGATAAATAGTATGTACAATGCATGTGTACGTAGTCTATTAGTGTAGCAAAGCACGTACACTATCAAAAAAAGGTTTTTTAGCAGGAAGCCTCAACAATATTTTTGGAAAAGTATGCAAATGGATGGGCCAATGTCTTGGATGCATAGATGTGGACTATAAAATACATCCACCAAGTACTCTTTCATTTGGATTTTATCTTATTGGGCCAAATGGATTTTGTCACTCACTTCGACTACTTTCATCTCAATCCTTTTCAACGACTCTCCCTCAAAGCTCTTCTCTTCAACTCGAGGCATAAGAAAAGGAGATCCCCTCTCCACTTTCCTTTTTATTTTAATGGCAGAAGGAATAGGAAGGCACATTAAAGAAACAAAAACATAAGGAATAATAAAAGGATTCGAGCTGCATGGTGAAAGTGAACCAACCAACCATCAACAATTTGTAGATGATATTATGCTAATGGGACTTCCAACTGTCTGAGAGGCCCTCACTTTCAAACAAATTTTACAGGACTTCATGGAAATTTTAGGGACCTCAATAAACCATTGTAAGTCCCAAATTTTATTTTTTAATACTCCTCAAGCAGTCCAAATTCATATTGCTTGAATTATGAGTTTTCAGAAAAGCTCCCTCCCTTCTAAATACCTGGGTGTAACTTTGGTGGAAAATTATTTAAAACAAATTTCTTGGGAATACTTGCTTTCGAGGATTTCGAAAAAAAATGGATAGTTGGGAATTTCGCTCACTTAATATTGCATGTAGATTTGTTCTGGTCAAATCAATTCTCCAAGCCATGCCAATCTATCTCTTCTCTACTTTTGCCACACCAAAATACATACTCAAATCCATCAATAATATCCAAAGTTATTTCTTATGGGAAGGAAACAAAACTTCAAAGAAAGGGGATCTAGTCTCCTATACACCGATCTATCGAACACAAGAATTAGGGGACATAGGTATGAGAGATTTGGATACCCTAAAATCACTCATGGGAGAAAAAACTTGGTGGATATAGATCAATAATCAACATGCAAGCTAGAGAAAAATGTGGAAGCATAAATACACACCCTATTGGGCTAGTCAAGATTTAATTTGTATGAACTCCTCTTCAGATGGCTCATCCATTTGGAACATAACGTGGAAAAATAGGTCTTTAGTTCAACAACATTGTTTCTGGGAAGTAAGAAATGGTAAATCAGCCCTCTTCTAGGAGGATGCATGGGAAAAATCCCAAAATGGATCAAGAAAGCTGAATTAGAAACCTTATACTAGGCGATGACTACACACCAAAAAAATCATCTCCATCATTACTAGTCCCCTGAAGATCCCAATCATTCCTGGAGATCATGGTTTCTCAAAGAATAGTGGGTCCTTCCTCCTAATCATTTCGACTGAGACTCATTCTGGAATGAGCTAGCCACTTGCAAAAATTATGTGTCAGATAAGCCTGACAAGCTTAGATGGGGAACAAAATTGACTGTAAAATTTTCCATTAAATAAGCTTACCACATTACAACCAACTCTCACGACTTCGACACTTAGGAAATATGGGATCAAATATGGAGACAAAAACTATGGGCCAAATTATCCACCTTCCTTTGGCTCCTAACTCATGAGTGGACTCTGACTTGAGACAAATTAATCAAAAGAGGACTCTTTGGCCCATCAATCCATTTCCTATGGCATAATAATGCTAAAACACTGGAAAATTTATTTAATAGATGAAACTTTGTTTCATCCCTCTAGGATCAGGCGACTATGTTGTTCAAGCAAACTAATCAAGATACAACCAATATTAATGAGACCCTCACAACCTGGAAACAAAAAATAAGCCACAATCCGATAATTAATCGAGCTTGGAAAATTCTTCCAGGATTCCTTCTTTGGGAATCTTGGAAAGAAATTAGGAATCACGAAATCTTTGAATCGATGCATTTGGAGGAATAAGAGATCTAGAAAAAAAATAAAGAAATCCATCCAAGAAATCGTTCTCCTTCAACCTTGGGAAGAAAAAAGATTGCAAAAGTGATCATAGAGAAAGACCCATTCTCAAAGATCTCAATATATATACCACATCTTCCACTTATACAGTTAGCAAACCCAGGAAATCATAGTCCACTCCCCAAGAAATCTGGTCTCCTCCCCCTTCAGGCTTCTTAAAGCTTAATTTCGACGGTGCCTCCAAACGGAATCCGAGCCAAGAGGGATTGTGTGGGATCTTTAGAGATTCAGAAGGATGAATCATTTGTATCTATGCAAGCTATATGGGTCTTATAACATATAACATAGCAAATCTCTGTGCACTGGAGCATGGTCTAAAAATCGCCAAGCGAGAACAATTCCAAAAAATGTTGGTTAAGCGAGATTCACTCATGGTCATCAATATGATGAGAAAGATCCAACCAAGAACTCTAAGCTCCAAGGTCAAAAATTGTTGGCACCTAGAAAGCACAATGGAAAACATTAATATCCTTCTTCAAGTCATACCAATTATCATCCCCCAGAATGTCCATCACTCCACCATTAAACTCGCAGACAAAGTGGAAAATTTGGGTGTGACATGTTTAAGGAAATCCATAGAAAAAAAAATGGAACCCTACTCACATATATGTGACATTCCAGGAATGTCTCATATTGGCCAACAAGGATATCCACTACCCATATGGGGTGGAAAATACATGATAGCGGGAGGCTCTCACTATCCGCAAGACTACTGTCAATGAATGCATGGCTGCCGACATGGCCTCCCACCTAGTGTGCTTGTACCATCCCCGATCTCATCATGAAAGTTGGTTCATGGGAAGGAAGAGGAAGGATTTGGGTTAATCTCTCCATCCCACACAAACATTATTCCATAGTCATGACTGGTGGTACAACAATAGGGAAACATTATGCTGAGGTGTGGCGAATTCCTAACATCATTCTACATCAAGGTGAGGTCTGGTAGTTGAGAGCGAGAGACATCATGTATTTTAGTGGAAACGCCCCTATGATAACTTATTTCAATGGAAAAATTTAGGAAGCGAGTCATTATAGAGGAGGGGATTGGGACAAGAGAGGCATAGACACTTTATTTGGTGGTCTTCCAATGCTCCATATTAGTTTTGTGTGTGAGTTAGTCTATGAGGCTTATTCATCCTCCATGCCTTCGTCTCGTGGCTATGTAGGGAATTACATGCGAGTTAGTCGTATCCACCTAATCTGACATCCTTGAGTATCAAAAACTCAGAGCCACCTAGCCCTCGAATTATGCTCTCTGTGTAGGAGGAAGAGAGAGAGTTTAGAAGAATCACTCCTTTGTGAATGCAGTAAAATCTGGTGTCAGTGGAAGCTGCGACCAAAGAGGAGAGATCTATCATCCACGATTGGGAGGTGGATGCCAAAATTGGAGATTGGGTGCCAGATATAAGAGCTTCTCAAGCCCAAGACACCAAGTATGATAGAAAAATTGACTTGTATTGACATATCAAAACTTTCGTGGGTCACATTCTTCTCGACAGTGATGATGAGAAAGCGATAATACAGGAGAAATCCAGGACATGCGGCTCCAGATTTAGAGTCTTTGATCTCGCATTGACGTCCAGGATGCTCCAGAAGGTATCCAACCAGCAATGAGGTCCCACATGCTAGAACACCAAGGGGATCTTCAACAAAGCAATGTGTCATCCTTTAGGTTTCAAACTGCCCAAAGGGGGCACGTGGGCCCCCTCCCCCTCGTATGTATTAAATGACTCATTCTCAATCTTTTTTTTCTAATTATGTTTTTAGTCTAGGAAAGGAAAATACCAGGTTAGATAGTTATTGGGCATTAGCTTATCAAGACACTAGTTTCTTTTTGGTAAAAAATCTGAAGCAAACAGTTTGGATTGATAGTCTTCTTCACCGTTGTTGGTCTGGTTTCCCTAGTGGCATGCCAACAACAATGAAGTTTTGTTGTAAATTCTCTATATCAATAAATCAGCCATCGATATCATTATGCAAAATAAAAAAAGGAATTATTACACCATGCCCTTTGGTAGAGAATTTTCCCACCATAAAAATATTATTAAAAAAAACACTAACGATAACAAAGTATGGAGTAGGGATCCATTATATTACATATAATAATTTTAAAAGAGTGATAATAATTATTAATAATTTTTTTAGCAAAGACAAACATATAATATAAGGATGAAAGTAGTTTATTTTCTATATGTGTATAGTAAAATTTAAAAGATACAAATTAAAAAAAAAAACATTAATTTAATTAAATTTTTTAATATGTAATGATGGTTAATTAAAAAAAATTAAATATTTATAAAACATTCAAAATACACAAAATTTAAATAAAACTTTCAAAACAGAAAAAAATAAATCTTAATGATAAAAAATAACGTTGTATTAGTTAATAAATAATAAATAAATGAAAAATTGTTTTACTTATTCAAAATTAAAAAATAAAAATGAAATCATGTGCCTATCCAACACAATTTATATTTTTAATTAAAAGAAAAAATATAAGAACCAATTTTGTTATTTACATGGTTTTTTATTGTTTTTTTTCAACCATACTGTAGAGTCATAAATGTCAAAGGGTTTAACAAAAATAGATTTTGTTTAATAAGTTAACTTTCCAACACTAACTAGAACTTGCATATTTTATACAGAACTTGCATATTTTATACATTCAATAATAATGGTCAAACAAATAACTAGTTCATAAATATGAATGTTATGCAATGGGTACTTTATTCATCATTGAAGACCTTCCAAACAATATCCCTATCATATAAAGAAGGCTTAACCATGCTAAAGACACATACTCCAAAATGTAGATATTAGGAATCTCGCATATCTATGTAAAAATTCATATACAAATTGAGTGGTTAGTAGAAAAATTCATATACAGATTGAGTGGTTAGTAGATATCATGATAAGTCTAAAGACAGTGACAGAGAATTCAAACTCTTGATTGAGGTTATGAAACATAAAGAAGATTATCAACATGGAGAAAAAACTTTCGAGGCCATTCTTGTAAGTATATTTTCTAATAATGTAACAACCCTCCTTGTTATGACAACAACTCTGATAACAGGTGCAATTTTTTTTTTTGTTTAAGGTGTGTGCGCGCGTGTAAAGAGGAAACAAACAACTTGACTCTACGTCACCACCCGACGACTAACAAGACGCAAGCAAGACGAGCACAACAAGACGACATACGACACACAACAGTAACACTAAGCAATGAACGTCTCTAGACATAAGGCGCACAACAGGTAACCACAAGAATTTAACGACACACTGGGTTATGCACAGTACGAACACAGAGGAAGAATCCATGGTAGTAGAGTTTACTATTTCTGCACAGGAAAGCAGGGCGTTTAATCTTAGTTCTCTGCTCCGGAGAGAGAGAAGGTCTGATAGGCTCCTGGCCGACTGCTCAGGCAGAAACTAGTAATCTCCATCAGGTGTGTTGCAAGAGTGGAAACCCTACCTTTAAAGGGCCCGAGACTCTTGATACGGCACTGGATTCTTTACACAGGAAAAATCACACACACAGAAATCTTGGAAAAATTGAAAAAAAATACGACGATCCACGACAACAGTAAAACTGACCACCCGCCCGTCCTACCCTGCAAGGTTAGGACCTCCAAGACACATAATCAACGCTCAAGCCCAGGTTCCCATCGATTTTAACCATTTAAGGTCTCAGGGCTGGCGACTGTTCTGAGGAACATGGAGGTGTCTACATCCCGCCCAACACAACAGACCAAGCAACTAACTGATTACAATCAAGTACAACATAAATAAGAAGAACAATTACGTCCCTTACGGAAGGCGCACGACAAAAGGACTCCGACAACGAAACCCAAGATCAACATTATTTAGATGAACAACAACCCTCATTTACTAACTCCGAGTAATTTATTGTACGTAAATCCAGGACATTCCACCATATATGTTTTATCAATAACAATAGTTTACACTAACATTACACTAAGATAACCATATCATTACATTTCTAATTACAATAACATTGCAATAAAAACAATGATCATACATTTCAAATGATATCAACTCTAAC
>ML786774.1:0-27477 GCA_009831015.1 Picea engelmannii | reverse complement strand
ATCGGTGGAACCCCTTGGACTCCGGATTGAGTCAGGGAGTGTGCTATTTGGGTTGATTTATTTACTATGATATTTCATTGATTTGATAATTTGATGTTGACATGTTCTGACACGATTGTCGATGATGCAGGCTGACGATAGCTTGCCGACCAGACTCACATATGGAGTAAAGGGGCCACACACGATTTCCAGAGAGGTTGAGGGAGAGGCGTGGACAACAACCCTACCAAAGCCTACTAGCAATCCCACCATGGCTCGAACTATAGGTTAGCGATTACCTAGTTCGAGAGGATCCACGATGCCATGAGGGCAGACTGCGACAGTCGCTCACGATGATTCTAAAGGGCGCGCAATAAGGCGGGGGCCTTATTCCTTAGAGCCCTTAGTCTCCCACAAGTTCACCTGGCGGAGTGTTGACTCTAGGGGTTATAGATGTCTACCAATCAGTCCAGTTGGCGAGTGGCACCCTTGGAGCACGTGGTGCATCCTGAAGGGAATGTCGCACAAAAGAAACACAAGAAGCGAGTGGCACCCTTGGAGCACGTGGTGCATCCTGAAGGGCACGTTGCGCAAAGGAAACGAACGAGTCGAGTGGCACCCTTGGAGCACGTGGTGCGTCCTAAAGGGCACGTCGCATTGATGTGGATGAAGGAAACAAACCTAAATAGCCCTAAGACAATAACGCCTTAAGAAATCCTTAAACAACTCCCCTAACCCAGTGTCGCCCAATTTAGAATCTAAGTACTGAGTCTAAAACTTTCAGGGTAAAATTTTAGTCTAACCTTAAGAACAGACCCTGGAATAAAAATAACACTTCAAACCAGAACCCACCTAAGTAATAGTTAGGTCTTCATAAAATTCTTGGGGTAAATAAAGAGAGTGAGGATTTAGTTAAACTAAGGGATTGAAAAAAATTGCAAAGAGGAAATTAATTCCTAACTTGTGAAAGAACAAAAGATATTAAATAAATAATAATTGAAAAGATTAATTAGCGCATTTACCTTTTTGGTTTTAAAAGAAAAAAAAGGAAGGGATTAATAAAAAAATAGGGAAACTAAGTAATAAGGAAACATAGACAATTAATAAGTAATAAAATTATTTAACGAGTGGGAGTTTAAAAAAGTTATGAATTAAAAAAATAAAATAAAATGAAAGGATTAATTGGCGCATTTACCTTTTTGGTTTAAAAAAAAAGAAAAAGAAAGGGAATAATAAAAATAGGGAAATGAGCCTTTTAATAAATTTAGAGAAAATAGTGTTGGAGAAACGTGGGGGATGAATGACACTTGTACCACAGAGAATTTTTGAGGGTTTTCATTAAAACTTAAATTAAATATGATTAGGGCAAGAGGGGGTATCTAAACTCTATAAAAGAAAGGGGGATGAGGGAAAAAGGAGGATGGGCTACTAGGTATCGTTATGCTGCCGAATTTGGACTGGACTGATTGCTTGTGAGGAGTTGGGATTTTCTCAGTTGGGATTAGAGTGGTAGCTCAGCCTTGGAGGCGAGCTGGGAAGCTAGGCATATCCTCTGGTTTGTGTGTGGCCCCTTTGTGGCTCGGGGGGCTAAGGGGGAAGCAGAGTACCCCTAGCGTTTTTCTGGGAGGTACCGGTGTAGTCTCTACGGTCGGCGAGCGGGAGCGGCACGGAGCAGGAGCGACACGGAGCGCGAACGTCAATGCGGCGGGCTATAAGGCAACAGTATGATTTTTAATTTGGTAATATAGAATGTAATTGGGTTTTATGATGTAGATTTGCTTGGTATTGGAAAAGAAATTTGGAGTTGAATGTTATATAACAATTGTTGTATTTCCATTCCTTCGATGATTCGAAATGTTAACTTTGGGTCCAGCGCTTGCCGAAAATCCTGATTTATCTTTTCTAATGGTCTTTAACTTTGCAAACGGGTTGATTTTTCATCTCTGCGTGTTTGGTTACTTCCCCTGCATTTTCATGGTTCATTCCTCTGCGTTTTGTTTTATTTGATTGGGCGTTTTTGGATGACCGGGCGTTATAAATTTTTGTGGGCGTTTTACCTTGCTGCGGATGTTTAAAAAATTCGATGGGCGTGTTTATGTTGGTGTAGGGGCAAGTAGTTTTTGTAAATCGCCCTGGAATTCATTTTTGAAAAAAGGGTGGTTGTGAAAGCGTTTTGGCAATTCGTTTTCTTTACTTCTGTGGGCAATCCGTCCGGGAGGATTTAAATGAATTTGTTCCTGTAATTGTATCTGGGCATTTTGTTTTTCTCTTATGAGTCAGTGTTATTGCCTGTAGATTCTTGTTGGGGTTTCATTCGGTTGTGTTGGTTTTTTTTTCAAATTTTAATATGGATGGGATACTTCATTCTGGCATCAGTCGTATGGGCTTTGTTTATAAATTTTAGAGTGAGCTGCTGACCATAAACCTGTTCTTTCTTCCGTGATGATCCTTCCCACCCTGGGCCTGTGTATATTATCACATCTCCGTTGTCAATTTCGTCCTCTTAACCACCAGAACAACCATGTTGGTAGCCAACGACACCATGTGGCCCGATTCGTCAGGCTTTCCAAGAGACTGAGTCGTAATCCTTGCGAATGAATATCCAGTTGGGCGCAAAACTTTGCTCTCCCTCTCTGCCGATGGAAGTTCCTGACTAATTCATGTGCTAGCAACACGTTGTCTAGGATGTTCCTGCCCTGTATAAAAGCCGACTGTTGAGGACTAACCAAAATTTGTAGTGCATCTCGCAAACGGTTAGCCAAGATTTTCGATATAATTTTTAGATCACATCACATAATGCAATAGACCAGAATCATCAAACTTCATAGGGTTATCAACTTGGGGAATGAGAAAAATAAAAGTGGAATATTTACCTGAAGGAGCAACTTCCCTATCTTAAAGAAATTGCAATGGCTTTTACGAGATCTTCTTTAACAATGTCCCAGCAAGCCCGAAAGATTTAAGCATTAAACCTGTCGGGGCCAGGCTCCTTGTATGGGTCCATATTCTTAACCACCTGCTCAACCCTTTAATTTTTTCTTGTAACATATACCTTCCTGAAGAGGTCTGCGCAACCCTTAATACTCAACAACTTTCGAGACTGGAATACATCTCCAATCTTTGACCACCTTAAGGCGATCGTCAGATTACATCTTTTAGGGTTGTTGGTAATTGAAATAATTCCTTCTCTCCATTCCCTCAAAATCTAGATAACTTACATGCTATTTAAATATGATTGGTCTGGAGATACAAGTTCAACGTAAGACATTCTTAGTTGCTGCACTCATTTTAGGTTAATGTTGTTGTTTGCCTAAGGACTGCGTTAATGATTTTAGAATGTGGAGTTGATTGATTTAGGATTAGAATTTAAATGTTAGTTGTTGCTTTAATTGATAAAATTCGTGTTGTTCATTATTTAATTATGATTAATAAAGGAGTAAACGATTGGGCTGGTTGCGTTAACTATTGATTTATCATTATAGATTCATGGTAATTCTTGCTTAAATGATAATGCACATCCCCTCAATATTTGATTCTATTAAAGGATTGAGTTAATGATTTTAGATGGCACAAAGGACAAGTGCAGTGATCATCCTGGATGTGAAAGGACTTATTAAAATAATATGTTTAAGAGGATTAGAACCTAGGGCATGCAACCAATAGGGAGAATCCATATTTTTTTTAAAGGGATTAATTATCCTTATCCCTTTTTGTGCCTAATTAGTTTGTGTGGACAATATTAAAAATGATGGAATTACGCTACCTATCTTGACTTTAAGTTTATATAAATTGGTTACTCACCAGACTTCCAGTACTCGTAGCATTGCTAGCTGTGCTCCAGAATTAACTACCTAGCTGGCTTATGTTAACCTTCGATTATTTTATTTACGATGTTCTTGTAATGTAAAGCCATATTTAGTTTAAATTACAATGCTATGAGTTCTTCAACCATCCAATATACAATATGGTTCCCTTTGATTTTAATTTATTATGTTAAATCGTCGATTATTTATTTACCATGTTTTTGTAATGGAAGCCATTATTAGTTTAGACCACAATGCTATTCTATTATAAAAGTAAATACATAGTTATTATGGTCAGGTTTTTGGTAGTTTCGTTGTAATTAATAACCAACAAAAGGAAAAGACATCATTGTTTTAATTGCAATGATATTGTGACATAGAAGGCGATGATATGGTTATGTTATGGTGATAATATGGAAATTTCTTGTGAGTTCTAACGTGTAAATGTAGGGTCCTTAAATATAAGGGTAATCAATTATTATGATTCAGTAAATGAGGATTTGCAATTGATTAATGTACATTACTTAATACTGGGTCAGTAACTCGTCGTTTAATGGAAATCCTTGGAGTAGTTGGTCTATGATTACGTCATTAAGTATTAATCTTGGATGGTCAATGTCGGAGTCCTTCTTACTTGCGCCTTCCTAGAGGACGTGTTGTTCATATAATTTGTGCTGTACGAGGTCGTAATCATTTTATTGCTTGGTCAGTTTTTCGGGAAGGATGTAGACACCTCCATGTGGCCTTAGTATGTAAGTCTAGGTGTGTGATTTTTCTGTGTAAAGAATCCAGTGCCGTATCAAGAGTCTCGGGCCCTTTAAAGGTAGGGTTTCCACTCTTGTGACACACCTGACGAAGATTACTAGTTTCTGCCTGAGTAGTCGGCCAGGAGCCTATCTGACCTTCTCTCTCTCTAGAGTAGAGGACTAAGATTAAATTCCCTGCTTTCTTGTGCAGAAATAATAAGATCTACTATTATGGATTCTTCCTTATGTCTATGGTTGTTTAATGCTTGCAGTTACTTGTTGTGCGCCTTATGTCATCTTGCTGTGTTCTTCTTGCTTGCATCTTGTTAGTCGTCGGGTGGCGACATAGAGTCAAGTGTGTCAGTTCCCTTTCTACACACGCGCACACACTTTTTAAAAAAGAAACAAAAAAAAATAAAAATAAAAAAATTGCACCTGTTATCAGAGTTGTTGTCGTAACGAGGAGGTCGTTACAACACACCTGTCCTCCACTATCCCAGGTGTCATGCCCCCATTCCCTTTGTCCTTATTATTTCCTGACACTTATGCCCCCATGCTCCATGTCACTTCCACTTGTGTCCTATCCATATTCTCATGGCACTCCTCGTATGGTGTCTTAGCCTTCGATTCTACGCCACCTGGTGCTTCCACCTTAGCACCCCTTGTCTCTCTTCCACATTATTGGTGCCATTGCCTTCCCCACCAGATCCTTGTCCACGTTCGTAGGCCAGACACCCTCATAGAAATCCAACGAAGCAGCAGTGGCCAAGGAAAGGCCGCCACATTGTCTAAGAAGCATAGTTTACCGGGCCTTACCTAATCCTGAGAAATCAGTTATTAAGGTGGTTCATGGTGGTTGAACGTCGTCTCCTTCCATAAATACAAGGTCGGGAAGGGACAAACGCAGAGGCAGACTGTCAGTCCATCCTGACAAAGATCGTGTCTGACATACAATTGCATGGGCAGTCTGCCCAGTGTCTGCATGCGTAGCCTGACAAAGAAGCTCATCAATGTAAATCCTTGAATGAAGAAAAGATCGTGTCTTCAACAACTGATCCAACTCCAAGTATTTAGAGGCATTTTTCCATTTTTGTTGGTATCGATGTTAGAGCTAAGCTCTCTATTGTAATGTTTGGATGAAGCATTGGTTTCCCTGGTTATGTATATGTCTGACTTCTTGTTTAATGACGAACAAATTTCTTACTCCATCTTGTTTCCATCTAATACTGAAAGAGTTCATGATTGACTGATTCACATAAATCATTGTGACTGTGTTATGATAGATGTTTAATTGTAATGCTATTACGATTTCTTTTAGCGTTCTTGTAATTTGAATACAAGAAGTTCTTGTCTTCTTTGGTTTGTTGGAATCTTGATGCTCACAACATACCTTTACATTTTCTCATCAAAGTCTTCCTCCTACTCACCCTTATTACAACTTATTGTCTAAAGTTAAACTAAGACCTCACCTGTTCATGCATAGCCCGGTCCAGGATCCTGAGTTCAAACGATATTGTTATGAGTATGTTCTCTTTCGATCACCCTTTATAAACAAACCGTGACATATAAACTAATGGGTATCAGGCTTACTTGTGTTGCAATCCATGAGTGACTTCTGGTGCTAACAGATAGAGCCACTACTGCCAGCAGACATCCATAGCCTCGACAGGGATGTCATTTAACCTACTCAAATGCTTTAATCCCATCCAATAGTTGTATCAACATGGTGTATACTTCCATAAAATTTAATTTAAAGTTATATACCCGCTACCTCTCAACCTGACATTGCTTCGTTGCCAGCAGGCCTGTTCAGTACCCCGACAAAGTTGTCTCGGTATCATGTGTGCATTGACACATTGCCAGCGAGCCAATTTATTACCCCGACGAGTTTACACACACTTCCCACACTTAAGTGCTTCCAACCCTCTTATGCCACTTTTAAATAATAATACAATTATAGATTTATTGATGACAAAGAGAGTGGGGTGACACTGGAGGTTAATTGCAATACAAGTGAATAGTTTATTTATTTTCTTTCAAAACTAGAAGTTTTTTTTTATCATGGTTTAGAGATTTTATATTTCATTTAGGAAATCATCTAGAGAATGGGAAGAACTTAAAAGTGATTCCTTAAGAATATGGACGACGTAAAAAGTTTAAAGATCATCATAATTTTCAAAGATTTAAACCACATCTCTTGTGTAATACTCTGGCAAAGAAAATTTGAGGACAAAACGAAAGTGAAAAATGACTTAAAAATCAATTGTTTGAGCTATATCTTAATATCATGACCTTTTTGAATTATTTCAAATTGCTTGAAAAACACAAGTCTTAAAATGAATGCTTCCTTTGACAATCGCTCTTTGATTAGAAATATATTGATTCAAAAAGAGAGACAAGAAGAAAACTCATTCAAAACAATCAAAGAAAACAAAAAACACACAACAAACCAAATCAAATTTTATTAATGGGATTCAAAATCAGAAGTACACAAAATCAAAACAACAAAAGAAAACTTTTCAGGAAATGATTTTGGCCAAAGATAAACTTGAGATTTTGGATCCACATCTCACTGTAAAATAAAGGAAGAACTAAATCATATAAAATATCATGTGGGAGCAAGTTCTTTTCTTAAGATAGTGATGTTACTTTGACCAAACATTATTATTAAAATAAAAGAGACTAAAAGAAAATACAAAAATCCTTGCTAATATGAGTGCAGTCCTACTCGTGGCACCTTGGGTCAGGGTTGAATTGATAGTTCAAATTTACTTATCTCTTTACTTTCCATTTAAATTTTTTATGATGATACTGCATTTTAGAAAAGAAATATTCAACGAAAAGTAGAGAGAAAAATATTTAAAGTGGACTTCCCTTACAACATTCATATTATGGTTCTCTTGGTGTACCCACCTGTGTTCATAACTGCATTATTACAAAGAGAAACACTGAGAAATAAAACTAAAGGAAACCTACTCTATACTACTAAATACATCAAAACGCTAAGTAAAATCGTATTTCCAGTGCAGCCACAAGAGCATCTTCAATCCTGCAAGGCATAGAAAATCGAAAATTAGAATAAAAGAATGTAGTATTTGCAAATACAAAAGAAATATGTCATGCTTACCGCCTATATATTCATTTAAAAACAAAACAAGCACGACCTTACCATTCCTTTGAAACTTATTGATGTATGAATCCTCCAACCATTCTGCAATCTTGTCATGATATGGGTCATAATGGCATGGAAGAGTGTAAGTAAGTTTGGAAAAATTGTCAATATTATGGGGACCTGACATAACCATCAGCCAAGGCCGAAGTGCCCCATCCTCTTGACACTTATCCAAGTGTTCATCCATTTCTTCACATGGAGGATCTAAAAAAATCATGGCATGCTTACTTCCTATATATTTAGGTAGAAACAAAGTAGACACAACTTTATATTTATTATGAAGATTTTTTAGATACAAATCTTCAAGCCATTCTAAGATCCTATCATAAAAATTAGGATGCAAACTATGACTTTGATGAATTGGATATATCAATTGGGAACACATCATAAGAGGATTCATGACATCAATTAGATTGTTGGTTTGAACGCTTCCTTTGATGAGATTGATTGTTTCAAAATGTGAAGCATAAACATTAAAATTCGAACTAATCAAAGAACAAATATGCAATGTAGAATATTTGATCTCCATAAGAATGAGTGCATTGTCTTTTTCAAAAATAAATTCTGTAAAATCATCTTGCAACATGTCTTTTTTCCAGGTGAGTGATGAAAGTGAAACAACATCAAATCCAACTTCATAAATGTTATGTTTGGAATTAATTTCACCAAATCGTGGCATATCGAAAAGATCTGATTGTGACGAAAAAGAGTAAGATACCGTGGGTAAAGTACTATGTCCACCAGAATCTAAGAAGAGATCAGGATATAAAGAGTAAAAGGAATCAAAAATGAACACATGAAAAGAATCTCTTGAGCTATGATATTTAACAATGGTATTCTCAAGACATTCTTCTTCACTTTCCTTAAAACTTTCACTCTGTTTTGGTGATAAATTCTTCAACAAATATGATCATCTAAATTTGTCTCCTGTATGATAGATAATTCAAAACTTTCATGACAAACATATAATATTTCCCGTGGATAAGGTATGATTTGTGGATGAAGGCTTAAGGTTTCTTCTTCCAATTGCAAATCTACATCTCTAATCAGTTTCATTGGAATGTTAGAATGCTTAAGATCATTTTCATCACCTAAGTGTTCTTCAATAACTGAATTTAAGTACTGATTAGATCAAGAGTTAGAAGAATATGGACATTCACCTTGACCCAACATCAAATATTCGATGGTCGAGGGTTGAGTATACAATGATTCATAGGAAAAACCAATTTCATTATCAGTAAGAACCTTTTCAATAGGTTCTACCTCCCTTGCTTGTTCAAAATTTTTGGATGGATTCCTCTCATCCCGCGAACAAAATTCTTTTTACAATTGAGTGATAGGATTTGTAACCAATTAATCATTCACGATTGAATATGACTGGATGAAACAAATGCAAGTATCATAGAGGAGATTTAGTACAAATGACATGTCATCAAGATTAAATTTATAGAGAACATGATGGATTCTTGTTGAAAAGTCTTCTGGAGATGAATTGTCATTGATTAGTAAAGTCTAAAATTCTTCACATAATTGATTATAATCATAGTTTTCAAAAGCATCTAAAAATTCATCTACAAATTGAAACCAATCAATAATGTGATATGATGGAAAAGACTCAAACCAATGTTTAATCCGACCCCTGAAAGTAAAAGCGAACAATCTGCATAAAACCTTTAAATCAGAAATATCATGCTTGATGCATTTACACCAAAACTTGTTAAGATGGTCTTTTGTAGACACATCCCCCCTACCATCAAAGGTGATTTTGGACAAGCGAGAGACTATCTCATTGGGAATATCGGGTAATGAGAAGTGGAAAGCATGTTCCAACACAATGATTTGGGGAGCCATGGGAATTAAAAACATTCGAAATAAAGACTCCTGCAAGGCCAGCTTGTCAGTCTGGCTTGCCTTCTAGTGCATTTCAAGATGACACAAAAGAGGAATTTATAAATATGTAATTATGACAGGTTGAGGGGTAAAAAATTTAATCGTTAAATTTACCTCGGCCCTCCTTCTAGCGCCATTTGTTGACAGGCGTAAATGACACACTGTCAACTGGAAAGTCAGATACGGACTGAGGTTGTCTAATTAACCCAAGTCATTTGGTATGAACTAACCGATGTGTTTAATGTCTCTGTTAGCCAACTAAGGTCCTAAAAATAATAAAAGGAACAAACTAATATAAAGCTATGATTCTAACAATTTATATACTAATTACAAGTGTTCAAATATAAACGTGAATATACAAATGATTATAAACAATCTATATACAGTTTGCAAGGTTTACTTGAAATCTTGCAAAATGAATGTTCGTAATATTGTTTCTAACTAAGATAAAGAAATAACATAAATCTTTTTGTTTTTTGAATGTTTAAAGATTTAAAACTAATAAATACTAAGCAAATACAATTGAAACAATGACACAGTAACAATCAAAAGCTAATTAATGCAATCATTGTTTCATTAATACATAATTAATAAAATAACACACACACTAACATGTTGTTGATCATCAAAACTGAGTTTATCTCTCTGTGTTGTTTGAGCTCCTGTTTGTCCCGCTTTTAAGGGAAACCTATAACAGAACAATACTAGTACTTCCCGAATAAATTCAAAGAAGTGTTTGATATTTGGAGTAAATTAATAACATCAGGAATACAACTAATTAAAAATCATGTGATCTTAAGATAATCAATATTTAAGAACGAAAGAAAACTCAATTATGAGTATTGATATTATCCATCATTTAACATTAGAAATAAATTCAACAATAATCAAATGATCAATCGATCACACATACAAAATGGAACGACAGATTATGGACAACATCTAAATATTTAACAATATGAAACACCATATGATGACAAGGATAAAGCTAAATCAACCATAATAATATCTCACACAGGTCTAAAGCCAACGGTGAATTTCTTTCCCATATCAATTCCCAAAATTACATGTCCATACTGTAATCCTGGAAGAATTTTTGGGATAATAGACTCTTAAAGATTGAAAAAATTAAAACATAAATGATAACAATTAACCATGTATTGATAAAATAGACTAAAGCTAATTTAAATCAATGCATAATCAATTAATCAAAGAATATGAAAATATTATAATGAAAATAAAACCATTATACTCATAGGTCAAAAGCCATTAAGCAATATGGAATTTCATATTCTTCTTCTAGAATACCCGTCCATTCTCCCAAAATTCCAACCATCCGTTACTCCATTTGAAAATAAAGAGTTACAAAATAAATAATATATAAAAAATAAAGGATCAAAATCCTCCTCTCTGAATTTCTTGGATCCTTGGCTCTAAACTTTCTCATATATTTATACAATGAATGAACAGTCTGGGTGTCACTAATAATTTCTGCCACTTGAAATTTGCCTCATAAAGAGACACCAATATCTATTAAATCATGCATTTGTTTGAGAAAATTCTCACAATTAAGCTAAATGGGTCCATTTTGGAAATGGGTTTTCAACCGTTTCTTTAGATTCCTCACGGTTTGGCTGCAATCAGTCCTGCAAAATTGTATGTCTTTCTTGACGCATTTCCAAATTTTATCTGTTGTTGTTCATAAATTTATTTGCAACAATCCAATATTATTTTTGGATCAATCATCTTGAATGTATTTAGATAATAAAATCAAGCCATGATCATATCCATACCAAATAACTGATAATAGAAACCTGTGAAACAAAAAGAAACCTAAATTAATAACCTAAAAATTGTGAATAAAACAAAATCTAGAACAATAAAATTAAAATGAATTTAAACTAACTATAAGTTATAAACAAACATTGTTTATATTTTTCACTCAAATATGATCTTAAAATTCTAGAAGCTTCAAGTTGATGGAGAGGAGAAAAATATTAATTTTGGGTTTTCAAAAAATCAAACAAATGATATATAATTCTTTTTTTATTATTCTTTTTATTTTGAAATGAGATACAAAATGAAAAAAGAATTTAATTAATTAATCCCACTGAATGATTTTGTGAAAATGAGAAACCAATCAAGATATTATTTGATGAAGTATTGAACCCATTATTCAAAATAGTCAAACTTTCTAATGAGAAAAATAATGAACACATAATCATAATTTAAACCTCCTAAGAGCATCTGAGACTATGAACTTGATGAGACCATGATGTGCTAGGAATTATTGTTTCCCTCTTTGTACTTTTAGGCTCATCTCCTTGAGAGACTGAAGAATAAAATAGGGAATACTTAGATTCAGGTGTAGTTCCTAGTTTGGAAGATGCCTAAGATGATGCAACAATATGAAATTATAGGCATATACTACACTCATCCTACCCTCACAAGTAATGTATTTGATGATGTGATATGCTACCTCTTTCCATGGGTGAGGGAGGATTTCCCTTTTTATGCCATTTTTTTCCTCATCAAGTTTTTCATTATGGAGGAATAATGACTTCATGTCTTTCTTTTTTGTCCCAAGGAATTCCCAAAGGTAAAATAGAAACTTTGTTGATGGAGGCTTCATTGATCCTAATGGTTAGCCCCCAGATTGTAGTCACATATTCCTGATGTCGTATGTTATAGAAATTATGAGAAAACTCCATGGAAACCTCATCATCAAACCCCCTTAGTCTCTTAAAGTAACCCAACCACTCACATTTTTGAAAAATTTCCACCATCTCAAGGTTGTCATAAACTCTAGAGGGCTCTGCTGGTTCCCTCCTCTTAAATACTGCTCCCATAATTGTTTGTTAGGATGATGAGTGGAGAGGAAGTCTGGTTGAAGGCTTCCTATAGAATATTCAGGTTGACTTGCTCCTTAGAGAGGGTGATAAGTTGGGATGGTCTTTAGGTAAGTAGGTGGTCAGGAAATTCAACAAAAGGTTTTTCTTGAAGAAAAAGGGTGATATGAGGGTTTTTTTCTGACAAATTCCAAGTTGGTATAATTTTCTATAGTTGTTCCTGTAGAAATAGAGTTCTACATGAACTGTGTAAATAGAAAATTCTACTAGGTGTATTTTTGAATAAGGCTGAAGAATTTGAGTGTCGAGGGGGTTCAACCATAAGCTTAGAAATTTTTGGATTGAGAGATATTGACACATGGGACATTGGTTCGATTTTAGAACAGAGTCTACATGACTGTAACTTATGGAAAAAACAAGTTTTTGCAGGGTATGCATTTTTTGTTGTTTAAATGACCATGAAAATTTGTAGAAACGACCATGGGTCAAAATACATGAAACATGAATGAATGCAACAAATGTTCGAGATTGAAGAGAAAATTATCTGTCTACGGTTTCATGGTTACCTGCAATCTATAGAAATTCTTCTCTTGCAACGTCCTCTGGATGATTATTTTTCTTTCCCTATTCTCCTCCGAGCTCAGATTCCTGATTCCACTCGACTAGAGCCACTCTTCATCTTTGAATTCAAAATGTTGCTCCGATTATTCTAAGTCCAAGTTACACCCTTAAATCACGGTCATGACTATTGTCTTGTCGAAACTGTACAACAATAGTTGAATTGTATTCATAATTCCTTAATTCTTGCCTTTTCTTATTCAAAGAGGTAAACCTCCACTTAAAACATTTGATATTCACATGTCAATTCAAATTTTGGCATGAATTATACCACCCCCCACTGACAAGACATAAAAACCCTCATTTTCACCACCTTTTAGACTTTATGAATGCTTTACCATATAAAACAAGCATAGATATGGATGTATGAGGCTTAATTAAATGTAGATAGGGTAAATAGTTATGTTAACTTTATTTACCTTTGCATGCACATTAATATGCTTGTTGCAGGTGGCTGGAGGTGGTTTTTCTTCGTGCTGGTGCCTATAGAATCTCCTTGAGATCATATCTGCAATGTTTTAGGATATCATGACCTCGAATCATGATACATGATATAGAGCATCATGTAGATCTGTTTCTGTCATGCAAAATATTTTCTACAGGATACAAAGTATCCTATAAAAGTTGATTTTTACTATCCCAAGGATGTATCTATGAAAAAGGATGGCTGGAGAAACTGGTCCTTATTTAGATATTGATCTTTGAACTGCTGATATTGGTCTTGAATTTGATTTCCTTGCCTAATTTTCTTAGAATTGTCGCTGTAGATTATCCCGTAGAATCCTGTAGAACAACCTGATAGAACAATATGATAGGTTATTTGTGTACTTGTTTAAGGTGACGGTGATTGTTGATTTTTATCTATGCATATGGTTGCAGTAATGAAGTCCCTGGTACCTGTAAAAACAAAATATTAGTACAAAAATTCTTTATTTTTTCTTTATTTTTTATTTTTTATTCTTTCATTTTTTTTCTCAAGGAAGAAGTGCCATATTTGGTTTTCTCTAATATCTTACCTCATCAGGCTTCTAAGAAGTTTTTCTGATGAGGTTATTCATTTTTTCTTCAAATCTGAGACTACCTCCACTGGAGGTGTTCACCCTCAAATATGTCCTAGATGCCTATGGGAGGTTTTCATCCAGTTTTTATTTTTATCTATTTTTTTTCATCATGGGGATGGATTGAGAACATGAGTGCTATCAATCACATCTAGGTTCTTTTTTTTTCACCATTTTTGTGAATTCTTCTTTTGTCAGGGGATTATTGTAAGTCTTTAGTCTGAATCCATTCACTAGTAGTGATATTCCTGCTTCGTCAATGGTTCTTATATGCACTGATTCATTATCATAACATTTTCCAATGATGTAGGGCCCTAGCCACCTTGTCATCAAATTTCCTTTGAAATCCTTAAACCTTGAGTCATATAATAGAGCCCAACCCCCTTATTTGAACTTTATGTACTTAATCTTCTTGTCATGCCTGTCCTTTCTTTGTTGTTGCACCACTTTAGTGTTGAAGAGGGTCTGCATCGTGTAATCATATAATGCATTTAGTTGGCTCAATATTTATTTTTGTGTCGACTACAAATTCATGTCTAATTTAGTTTTTATTCTCAATGTATGATATTCAAATTCAATAGGAATCTTGGATTTCTTACCATAAACTAATTCGAAAGGAGTAAGCATTGTGGTAGTTTTACATGTAATGTTGTATTCCCATGCTGCTTCAGTGAGCTTATTTGACCAATATTTCTTGTTCATGCTCACTATTTTAGTGAGGCTGTTTTCTAGTTCTCTATTTATGACTTCAACTTTCCCACTTGCTTGAGGATGGTAGGGTGTTAAATTTTCATGACGAATGTTATGTTCCTTCCGGATTTCTTCAACAAGCCTTGATGCAAATTGAGGGCCTTGATCTATGACTATCTCCCTTGGATAACCAAACCTTGAAAACATGCATTCTTAGTGTAAAGCTGCTACATTTGATTCCGTGGCATCCTTCATGGACTTCACTTCATCCCATTTTGTCAGATAATCTATGCATACCAAAATGTGCATCTTATGCCTTGATGGAGGTGTTAGCTTTTTAGCTCGGGAGGTACTCTGGATGTTTTGTCTTGTATGCAGATGTTACCTTATGTTGACACTACTAGGCAGTTAACTTTGTAATGGTTTTTTATAAAGTTGTAAAGTGGTTCTTTTATTAAAGTGACTTTTTAATAAAGTGTACCTTCTAATTTTGAAGTGACTTTATTTCATAAAGTGCACTTATGTAATAAAGTGAAATGTACTTTAATATTTTAAGTGATTCATTTTGGAGGGAATGAATCATGACCCTTGATCTTGAAAAAGGCAAGATTAGATCTTGGCCTTTGGATTTAGGGTTGGGGAAGGTGAAAAGACACTTTGGAGGAAAAAGGTTATTTTTGGATTTATAAAAGAATGCATTGGGTAGTGTGTAAGACAAGAGAAGGAGATTGAGAGAGAATTTTTGAGTAGGCTTGAGAGAGGAAAATTACGGAAGCACAGAGGGCACATTTCCCAAGACAAAGTGGGCACAAATCCCTAGGGAACATCTCCATTTTAGTGTTGAGTTAATTTTCTTTCGTTGGAGGCTATAATGTACAGATCTGTACAGTCCGTACAACAAGGGAAAGAGGGCACAAAAATCGAGGCAGTTTTTGGCACAATTTTCGAGGCTGAGTTGAGGGTTTTTCTTGCTGTTGTTGGGCCGTATAGAATAGTTTGTATAACTGACTATGTTCATGGATTTTGAGGTACATTTTTCTGGGAGGGCCGTACAATAGTACGAACTTGGCATAGATTACTTTTTGGGACAATTTTTAGTATGTTGTAATTGGATTTCTCTTCCTGGAAATTGTGATTTTGCTACTGATATGTATTTTCTTGAAGCTGAATAATAAGATCTCTCTCTCTCTCTCTCTCTCTCTCTCTCTCTCTCTCTCTCGGGTTTCCCCACATTGGGGTTTTCTGTGTTATTTGCCTAAATTTCTGAGTTATTCATGGGTGATTGAATGTTGTTCATTGTGTTTATTTGTACTACTTAATTACTTAGCAAGTATTTATGCTTATGGTAATTTCTGAATGTGGATTTTAGACATTTCAGAGTTCATGCAAGACAATTATCTCTAGGTTGCTAAGTGTATGACAAAATATTAGCTTGTTGATTTTTTTCATTAAAATTTACATGGTATTAGAGCTTGGTCTCTGAGTGAAAGTGAACAATGAGATTTCTGGGCAAGGTTGAAGGGGGAAAATTTGTGATTGTTTTCCTTGAGCTGTGAAAAGGAATATGGCTGTATGTATTAGATTTGAGGATCGGTTGGATGGCATTTCCAACTATTTGCAATGGAAGGTTCGGATGTTAGTTGTTCTCAAGGAGAACAAGATTTGGAATTATGTCAGTTTTGTTGTTGTGGCTCCCACAAAAGATCCTGTTGCTTTGGATTTTCATGAGGTCAAGGAGGCCAAGGCTCAGAGGATTATTCTGGATGGGGTGAAGGATCACCTTATCCCACACTTGACTGAGAAGAAGAGAACCAAAGAGATGTGGGATGCACTTAAGAACTTATTTGAGGCGAAGAATGAGAACCAAAAGATGGCCTTAAAGGTTAAGCTGCATGATACCAAGATGGATAAGGAGGAGAGTGTTTCTTATTATCTTACCCGAGTAGCTCAAGTGAAAGATGAGCTGGTTGTTGTTGGAGAGGTCATATCAGATTCATAGTTGGTGAGTATAGCCTTGAAAGGCTTCACCAAAGAATGAGAAGTCTTCGTGAAGTGTGTGGTGGATCGTGAGCATTTTTGAGATTGGAGCAGACTGTGGGATGATTTCACTCAGGAGGAGATTCAGGAAGGATCTTAGAGTAGTGGACAAAAGACAGATGGAACTGATGAGAATGTTGCTCTTATTACAAAGGTCAAGAACAAAGGAATTTTCGGGAGGGACTTGAGTAAAGTCAGATGTTATTGTTGTAACCAGTTGGGGCACATTGCTTCTCATTGTCTTGAGAGGAAGAAGAAGAACAAGGAACCAGAGGGGCTTGAGACAGCTGCTACAACAACCATGGAGGACTTTTCTTCCAAGTACGACAGGGAATTTTCTTTGGTTACCCTAGTTTCTAGTGTTGGTAGCGGAGGATTTGGAGGTGATATCAGATGGATTGTGGATAGTGGAGACTCTTCCCACATGACATGAATATGGAAAGTATTCCTTAATATCACAGAGACATGTCTTGAATGACAAGTGGTAAATGAAGGTGGTATGGTGCGATTTGAACGTGGAGTTGGAAGGGTTAGATTCCAACTCGAGTATGGAGGATTCCTGGAGCTTGATGGAGTTCTCTTTGTTCTAGGGTTGAGGGTCAACTTGCTCTCAGTCTCATCCTTGGAGGATGTAGGATATTGTACATTTTTCAAGAGGGAACATGTCTTTATCTATAGGGAGGGAGTGGACCCAGTGGAACTGTAGCTAATCAGTGATCGGGTGGGAAGGTTGTATATGTTGCGAGGACAACCTTCAATGTATGATTCGACGTTGGATGAGGAGCATGAAGAGGCTCCTGAGACTGTGGTGGTCCCAAGGATTCAGTCTTGCATTCAAAGAGAAGAGAGTGAATCTCTTCTAAGCACCAGTAGGAGGCTCAACCAGTGTGGTCGAACCAATGCTCAGGGTGGAGTGGATTCTCCAAGGAGATCAGGGTTTCGGGTAGCTATCAGGAGAAGATCTTCTAGTTCAAGTTCTGTGCAGGTGTTGAGGATAACTCTAGGTTCAGAGGGAGCTCCTATAGAGCACAGTGTGATGGGACCATATGATGGAGATGGCAGTGATTACATCCCCCGCTAAGAGGGAGTGTTATATTTTTAGCTCTGGAGGTACTCCACATGTTTTGTCTTGTATGCAGATGTTACCTTATGCTGATACTACTAGGCACTTAACTTTGTAATGGGTTTTTATAAAATTGTAAAGTGGTTATTTTATTAAAGTGACTTTTTAATAATGTGTACCTTCTAATTTTAAAGTGACTTTATTTCATAAAGTGCAGTTATCTAGTAAAGTGAAATGTACTTTAATATTTTAAGTGATTCATTTTGGAGGGAATGAATCATGACCCTTGATATTGAAAAAGGCAAGATTAGATCTTGGCCTTTAAATTTAGGGTTGGGAAGGTGAAAATACACTCAAGAGGGAAAACGTCATTTTTCAGATTTATAAAAGAATGCATTGGGTAGTGTGCAAGACAAGAGAAGGAGATTGAGAGATAATTTTCGAGTAGGCTTGAGAGAGGAAAATTAGGGCAGTATAGAGAGCACATTTCCCAAGACAAAGTGGTCACAAATCCCAAGGGAGCATCTCTATTTTAGTGCTGATTTAATTTTCTGTTGTTGGAGGCCATACTGTACCGATACATACAGTCTGTACAACAAGGGAAAGAGGGCACGAAAATCGTGATAGTTTTTGGCACAGTTTTCAAGGCTGAGTTGAGGGTTTTTTTCGTTGCTGCTGGGTCATACAGAATATTCCATACATCTGACTGCTTCCATGGATTTAGAGGTATAGTTTTCTGGGATGGTCGTACAATAGTACAAACTTGGCATGAATTACAAGGCACATTTTTGGGACTATTTTTAGTGTGCTATAAGTGGATTTCTCTTTCTGGAAATTGTGATTTTGCTGCTGATATGTATTTGCCTGAAGATAAATAATAAGATCTCTCTCTCTCTCATTGGTTTTCCCCACATTGGGGTTTTCCATGGCATTTTCCTAATTTTTTGAGTTATTCATGGGTGATTGAATGTTGTTCATTGTGTTTATTTCCACTGCATAATTACTTAGCAATGTGTATTTATGATTATGGTAATTTTTGAATGTGGGTTTTAGACATTTCAGAGTCCATGCAAGACATTTATCTCTAGGTTGCTAAGTGTATGACATAATATTAGCTTGCTGGGTTTTGTTATTAAAATTTACAGGAGTGTCAATTGGGCCTATGAAGTCCATGACCCACTTGTCAAATGGTTCTAATGATACTTGGGGCTGTAAATACATTTCATTCCTCTTTGTTGGTTTCCCCATTCTTTGGCATTCATCACAATGTGAAGTATATTGCTGAGCATCTCTATGTAGGTTTGGCCAATAATATCTAGCTTGTAATATTTTATAATCTATCCTCTTGGCTGCATAATGACCTCCACATGGTTCATCATGAAAAGCATGAAATATATCATGCACCTCATCTTCCCTTATGCATCTCCTAAAAATATGATCTAGACATAATTTGAGCAAATAGCCCGCAACCCAAGTGTAGGATGAACTTTTCTGGACAATCTTGCATCTCTCCCTGTAGGAGAAATGTTGAGGAAACTTTCCCTTTGTAAGGTATTTTGCTATATCAACAAACCAGGGGGTTTTCATTGATATGGAAAATAGGTTCTCATATGGGAATTGGTCATCAATCACTACTACATATGGGCGGAAAAACCGATGCTCTACTCCGATAGTACGGATAAAATCGGTCATATTGTCGGATTTTACTTGCATTTTTTGTATTTAAAAAAATAATCCCTGATGTTCATTGAATATCTGATGCAAGAGACTATCGTCGAATATCCGACGATTGATAAGGTCAACAATCGTCATATATTCTAAGGTTGACTAGGTTAATGATGTACGTGCCAAAGTTTGATGAAGTCAATATTTTTGTTCATTATGAAACGTCTCTCTGGTCAACATCCATTGAAAGTCTGAAAAAAGCGCGATAATTATAAAAGTTTGAAAGTTTGAAATATTAAATACATTTGTCATTGTTGCTATACCGACGACAATTTGCAGAGGTTATAAGGGATATTTTTAGGTCAAAATACAAAACCAAATTATTTTATTAATCACATTACAAATAGTTAAACTACTGAGGTTGAATTTTTTAGATAATCATCATTGAAATTTTGGTAAGGAAAAATGTCACATAACATTCCTCCAAGAGGTCAAGGCTGAGACTTGATATCTTCATTGGTCGAGGCTTTGGGTGATCGAAAATGTTATTTCCCTTGTGAAAAATGCAGGGGATGTAATAGAAGGATACTTTTAACAAAACAACTAAAAAACATTGTAGTGAGTATGGACACCTTGAAGACAGGCATGAATATCATCCCTTGTTAAGTTATTCATTATTTGGCTTTATATTGCATATTATTTTTGTAAACATTTATATGTTAAATGTAGAAGAAAAAAAATGTATTATTTTTTATTTATGGATATAATCTACATACACATGAACACATTGAGAGTTATTTAAGAAAAAAAGAAGCAGACATAAAATGTAGATTTTAATTAGGGTTTAGAGTATGGTTTAATGGTTAAGAGGTTTAAGGTTTAGGGGTACAGGGTGAAAAGGGTTAAAATTTTAGTGGTTTTAGGGTTAATACTGACAATGTAGGGCTTAGTGGTTAAGGGGTTAGGTATTAAGGTAGTGTTGAGGGGTACGAGGTCCCTTTAACTCAATTGTAGGAACCAAACCTGCCTTAGAGGCCCAATTAGACTCTGCAGCATTTGATGGGTGGAATGGTTCTCCAGATCTTTCGATCTAGCCAATTTATCGATGGGATTTACTTAGTGATTGACATGATATCTTTTTGTGAAAGTTCCTCCTTCATATTAAACGTTTCTCTTTTGTCTTTAATTTTATTAGACGAGTTTGATAAAGTAAAGGGTGATGGTATAAACCGACTGATAGAGGGGATTCTTAACTGCTGAAGAAGGCTGATCCTGGCATAATCCTTGTGCTCTAGCATGAATACAACGATATTCACACCTATTACAAGTCTAGTAATAATACGTTAACTTGTTGGTATTTCACACCGACTGAGATACAATTATTGAAAGAAAATACACATGCAATAAGATGAGTGGAAGATAAATAGTTTCTTTAGCTCTACCATCAATCATATCTTAACACAATGATTTGATTTTCACCATTTAGAACAAAAGAACTCTTAAAGTATTGAAAAATATAACTTATCAATAGATTCATAAACTCTTACTCGTTACAACATCAACTATTGAATTCAAATATGGAAGTAGTTCCTCCTCAATCCAATCACATCATGTCTTTGATGAAAATAAAATTTGTCTCTGGTTCTAAACAAAACGTTTTAATTAAAGTTGCTCAAAAATAATTCTTTACAATTATCAAAAAAGAGGGTCCTTACCCAAAACCATCGACCCTTTCCAAAAGGTCGATCTCCCTATTTATAAAGAATTACTAACTTAAAATAGCTACTAAAAGTTTGTGTTAAGTAAAACAAAAGAAGGACACGCGGCCCTTGATCTCTTTGTTCTCTTGAGATTGTCTAGCAGTTCTACTAGAGTGGATGACTCTTCTCGTACTCTGACCACTTGACGAAGATATCCTCACATGCATTAGCATATGGGAATCTATGTTGGTTCATTGGGGCTGAGAGGGTTTCCTTTATTTATATTTCTCGTTCTCTATATCTGATCATCTTGGTACTTAAACATTGCAGAACTACACGAGCCTTGATCGGATGTTCCATAAAATTCTGTACCTGACCTAGTGTCATGCTTGCCACCTGCATGATCTCTAATTCCCATGCTGAGTCTTGTTCTGCATGTCATTTGAATATGTCATACAAGTCTAAAAAGTCTTCAGGTGAGCTGAACTCTGGGAGGCCAATGTATTTCATCTCCCGATTGATCTTTTCCCAGATTCTTTTGCACTCGACCCACTTCTTTTGTATCTTTTTTGAGGTTCCTGGGCCATACTTACCTAGTATTTAGTTGCCTTCCTGATCCGAGATATGTTTCTATCCCTCAGCACTTGGATGCCATGCTCCTCCGTGTCTCGCCCCTTCTGTATTGCGTTGATATAATCAATTCGTTCTACAACCCGATATGCCTTTTCATACCATCTCTCCATGTATTTATAGGTTTTCAGTGCCATGAGAGTGTCTTATTGAAAATCGGCTACACATGCAGTGAAGAGATGTCTTTCTCTCGTGAATTTTGCATATGCACCTCAGAATTCACTCTTCAGAAAAACTGTTGCTTGCGTTGAGTCTTGGTAATATTTCTCCAGATGGTGCAGATGGTCTAGCTCCTTGCTTGCGATGATCAACTCCTTTTAATTTCGCTTTTCTTGATCCAGTGTGGCATTAGTAATAGCCATCCCTGTGATGATTAGCTTAGATGTGTTTGCATTTTCTGTGCTGAGCAACTTTTCTTTTGTGGTGATGAGAATCACGCTATCGAGTGTGAGACTCCCTTTCTTGGTTGTTCTCATAATTATGGATTTCCTATTCCTATCATAATAAATCACATGTATATTGGCAACCTCATCCATGGGATCAGGGATTTGTTGGTCTCTTAGGCCAGAGTGTTTCCCAGGCTTCCTACTATATATATTTTCTCTAGGACTGATTCTTGTACTTCTTTGACAAGGGAAAATTCTATATGTTTCAATGGCTCGACCTTCGTCTAGTGTTCATCGACTGGTGGGGTATCAAAATTAATTGGAGAGATAGTCACAGGCTCAACACTTACTTGGTGATCGACTATTGAGGTGTCAATCTCTAGCTGTTGCAATTCCTCTTCTTGTTCACCAGAACCTAGCTCATCCCTGAAGCTGTCTTTCAGGGTCCTCGATAGGTCAAGAAATTTAGTATCTAGGGTACTCTTGGCCTCATGGTCACCCTACATAGGTTTTAGAATCAATGCATTAGGAGTTGGAGCATATGTTTAGCCTGGTTATTTTTCCTCTATGATTGGTACTAGAGTTATAAGTGAGACCTCTAAGATCTCTTCATCATCATAGATAGTAATTAGATCCAATAGGATGTTAGGCACACCCATTTCACATGGTGTTCTTGGAATCTCATGCTGGGTTGGAATAGTGAGCGATGATATGGCCTGTGGTGATGAAACTCTGGGGTTTTTTGGATCCACAGTTTCCTCTAGAAGGGTTGATTCTGAGCCATTTAGCTCTTCTCTGATGTTGATTGGGTCGGACAGGGTGATCCTCATAGGTTCTAATAGTTGAGGATTATTTTAAAACCGCTGGACGACTCTTTGGGCTTCTTCTAACAACACCATCCCCCTCCTTTGTGCCTTTGTGGCTTCAATTGCTTGGTTTTCTTTTCTAACCTTGAGGGATTCTTGATCCGTCTGTTCTATCATTTCGAATTGCTCATCCATACTCATATCTTTGAACCTAGTCATATTTGGTCTAGATTTTCTCTGTAGTACCTAGTCCCAGTCTTGAGCACATTCTGTAAAGATCTCATATTCAAACTTATCATGTGTGTATGGCCAACAAGAAGAGACTTGTGATGCATGGTAAAGAAATAGGCCTTTAGGGTCATGTTTGCAGAATCGGGGTGTTGGGAATCTGTATTCCAACTTTCTCAAACACTCTTGTTTAGATTGCAAAATATCCTTCACTATGCAAAACCCTACATGGAAACCATAGGGTATGAAAGCTCATTTCTTGTCTTTAACCAAAGTGGTATTATATCCTTACAAGATGGTTTGGTAACAGATTTCTCCTATGAAGAGCCAATATGGGAAGTGAGTGGGGAGTAAATGTGGTGTGTTAGTGGCCCCGAACACCCTGATATAAGTTGTGGTTTCCTCTAGGTACCAATGGATTACTTTTGAAATCATTTTCTTGCAGCTATAGATAGTCTTGGGGATTCTTTCTTGAAAATAATAAAATAGATCTGAGCTATGAATTCATCACAGATGAGAGAATAATATTTGTTGTACTTGTTTTCCAACAGGATGCTGAAGTAGACATGTATAGGTAGCTCGACAACATGCTAGCTCAGATTCATACCAACGAATACATTCCTTGCATAGATTACGTCTAGCAGATATGAAGCCATGTGAAAAGAAGTCACTTCTCCATCCTTTGATGTGTGAGCCTGCAATATGTTGGTGCTCAATTTTTTAGAAATGATTTCCCCCCAATTGAAGCTACTCTCAGAGATAGCCAAAGTGTATTCCAGGGGCATCCATGCCTCAGAGAAATTAGCGCAATATCTCTCCTCGTATAATTGGCAGATTAGAGCCATTAAATAGATGTATGACTCCCTTAGATTTGTTGTCCCGTACCAGCCGTTGCTCCGGTTTGTGAATTTTTTGTCTTCCTCCCCCCACGAGGCCATTAATTGGCTGGTGTCATGGAACTCATAGAAACTCACTATGAAATCCATGTTTAACCACTCCTCTAGGTCCCTGATCTTGTAATACTTTTGGACCTATGTCGAGAGAAAAACATCGACACATCCACCATTCTCATCATTGAATAGGAACTTCATTGCATCTGTATGATAAATTATCCACCCCAAAGTCTCAATACAAGGAAAGCTTGGGGTTCAAAAGGCTACCATATGCAGGCATGACCACTGAATGTTTGGAAAAACCTGGTCATCGAGCGCCCTTACATCCGAGTCATTGTGGGGAATAAATTCTGGGTAATCTTCCCAGTTAATTATGTTGAACAAATCTCCCCATTGTGGGAGAATTATATTTGACCCAATGCTTGCCTCTGTATTTCCAAAAGCAGGGGGCTAAGAAAATTACTTCTTAGTTGATGTTTTGATGACCGATTCCCCTTTAGTAGAAAATTCCAACTTCCTCGCAACGCCGGGAGAATATCTTCACCAACCTCTGCTTCCTTCAATTTTGGTGCCCTTAGTGAGCATCTGGTCGTTGGATTCCTTGGAGGCATTTTTATGCAAAGAGAGCGGAGTTAGACACCATGTTGTAGGTTGGCGGTGCATGAACGGGCTCTATTGTGGTTCATCAAATATTTCAAATTCCCTTTATTCTGTCGGCACACGGGGCAGAACGTATGCAAAACGAAAAATTATTTTACCTATTAAATGAAAAAAATTGATCTTGTTTTGTGCTGAAAACGTCCCATCATTCCGCTAATTTAAACGGGTGGATCGAGGGTTGACGATTTTTCTTAGACAATGTTCATTGATATCTCTTGGAAAAAGCTACGATGCCGATCCATCTTGCTGTAGGATGCTGATGTGGAAATGTTGATCTGGAAGTGCAATTAGGACACAGGGAAACTTGAAGTGACTCGGGAAGAAACTAGACCACACGATGTGCCCACACGACATTTTAAATTTGGCTTCTTCTTGTAAGAGTTTATTCAGGATCAGGGATTTTCATCAGATGTGTGTTTTGAAAAACAATTCCTACCCTTTCAATGCCAAAGAAGTAATGGGGATCGACGATCGATGATATGTTTAAACAATTTTTCCCGAATTACCCCCCTCGAAACTTTTCGATGCCGAAAATGCTTCGGTGATATGTGATCGACGATGTATCAATGCAAAGAATTCCACCATTTAAATCTTTGGAATTTCACTGTCTCTGAACAATGCATCAGTAATCGATGATCAGAGGTTTGTTATGTCCTACGTTAGTATCTTACCCTTCCATACTTCACCGACGTTGATGGGATATCAACAATTTCTTGAAAATTCTTCGTGACAATCAGTGTAGATCTACTTCATTTTTTATCAATGCCGATGATACATTGGTGATAGATGATTATGGTTAATATGTGGCCATTTTATTGCTTGAATTATGCTGATGCCGAAAATAAGCGCATAGGTCAAAATTTTAGCTGTCAATTCTTAGTTTAAAATGCCAAGTTCTTTTTTAGATACAAAGGTTTCACTTTGACATGTCCAAATAAATCCAACTTGATCGATGATGAGACATGGAAACAAACTTAACGATCCCTACACAACAGACTCAATTCAGAAAGCATAACAAAAGAAAACAAGTGTTACCCAAAAGAGAAAAAATTTCATAAAAGATTTTAGGGTGTGTTGAGCACTCAACAAATGACGATTCTTTGGGAGAAAACATAATCTCTGCTCCCTCCTTCGGTCTTATCTTGTGCAACATCTGGTTGAGAAGCTAATTGGCTTCTCTTCCATCAAAGTATTTCTTATTCATGCATGTACAACTTCCCGGGTTCGTGAATTAGGCTCCGCCTATGGAGTTCGACCCTTTTTCCACATTTGTTCCTTTAGACCATGACCCATGCCCCTCTTTGACAAAAGTTTGGTAAAAAATTCATTGGCTCGAAGCTATTTTAGTTATCATTATTCCCTTTCCATGGTGTTTCTCCACTATCGACGAGCGTCCATAGCCCCGATGGAGTCACCCCGACGTCACATACCTTGCTCCACTACCAACTAGCATCCATAGACCCGATGGAGTTATCTACATACCCTCTCTGACTTTGCACTCATTTTAATATAATTGATTTATTTCTGGTAGAGATGCCCTAAGTGAGTTGGAGATGAGGATGCCTGTTATCTGCAAGGTGAAAAAATTAAGGTGAAATTCTTCCTAGCTCTGTCTAGAGGTGCGTGTGATCCTTTCCAACTAGCCATCTTTCCCTTTGGGCCTTACCAGACCACCAAGAATAAATTTCATCACTTACCAAGGTTGTTTGTTTTTCAAAGACAAGATATATATCTCCTTTAAGAAAATTGTAATTTCCCAATGCTTCTTATATTGCACGTAAGCATAAAACACATATTTTGTTAAATTTGGAAATATTCTATTACATGGACCTCATCAACATTGATTTTTTTGTAAATCACCATATTAAATTAAGATGAGATAAACCAGTTAGTGACCATGAATAGGTCAAACATGGGACTGCTAGGTACAATAGTATAAATGGACGATAGGAGTGTGAAATAAACTCTTATAAGAAATCGATTTGAGCTAAATCATCTTAGTGTGTTTAACATCCAAGTGAGATATTATTGTTATGGAAAACAAACCCAACTCAATGTTTGAATTTGATGCCTAATGACTCCATCCCCCTTGCCACAACTGAGGGGGTTGTGGGTGGGAGTTGTTGATCAAATGACGATGTTGTGAGGATTTCCTAAGTGGAGGGAAGGTACATCCCTTGCATTGGCTTGGTACAATTCTAAATAGAAGTTAAATTTTCTTGCTTCGTATTTCCTTTAAGAAGCAACAGGGAGGAGGTGATCATTCTAGTAGTGTTAAGTGGGGGAGGTAGTCTCAGAAAAAAAAAACATCTAAGCCTAAAGTATTATCTCATGTATATTAAGGTTGATATAGGTATCTGAAGAAGTTTGTAACTATCACTATTGATCTATCTCCACTCAAAGTTAAATTTGGAAAAATTCTATTACACAGACTTCATCAACATTGAGTTTTTTGTAAATCTCCATATTAAATTAAGATGAGTTAAACTAGATAGTGACCATGAATAGGTCAAACATGGGACTGCTAGGTACAATAGTATAAATGCATGATAGGAATGTGAAATAAACTCTTATAAGAGATCTATTTGAGCTAAACCATATTAG
>ML786773.1:531161-545205 GCA_009831015.1 Picea engelmannii | reverse complement strand
TGTTAAGGGGGAGTGTTGAAATAATGTAACTGCGAAGAGAATTCTTATTATTGGATTAAATCCCCATTGTGGATTAATCATTATTATTATTTTGTTATTGGATTAAATCCCCATTGTGGATTAATCATGTCATTATTATTATTGTTATTATTAGATTAATCCCCATTGAGGATTAATCATGTCGGTAATTGTATAAGGACCAAATCCCCTTTTGCGGATTGGTCATCGGGCAATTACAAAGTGCAGAACAAGAAGTCGGCCCCAGTAGTTATAATGAAAGGGCCAAAATTAATTAAAGGTGGGTTTACCCACCAAGAGTGAGAGGTTGGCCCTGCCAGATGGTGACTCTTCACACATGCCAGATTGATATAAATAAGAGGCTAGAGCCTCACTTCTTACACACACTTCACTTGCTCATTCTCTTATGAGGCAAGCTGCAATTTCAAGTTGGAGAGAGGAGAAGAAGGGTGGCGCATCTCTTGAGGAGGAATTTTTCTGTATTGGTTCAGTTATCTCTTGAACATTGTATAAGATATTTATGATAATGAAGTTTTTGCTGGGTTTTCTTCCCCTAGAGGGTTTCCCGGGATAAATGTTGTGTCTCTTGTGGATGTGTATTTCTCAGTGATCTTGTTCTTATTATGGTCTTATCTTATGAAATGCAAAGAACTATAATAATGGCATAAACATTAACATTTTGAAGATTAGAATTATTAATATATGATGATTAAATATTAATGATAATAAATGGTCTAGGTTAGTATTTAGGGTTAGGGTTAAGTTTTAGTTTAGGATTCAAATTTATGAGAAAAGTGTAACTAATAATGTAAAGAAAAAAGAGAAGTTTTTTAAAAAGTTTATAAAATGGTTGGCATATTAAACGAAAGTTTAGTCATGGCACATAGTATGGCATGTTAAGCCTAAAACTATTCCCATTAAGGCTGAATCTATNNNTATATATATATATATATATATATATATATATGCGGTAGCGTACTAATAATTATGTGATTTGGTTTTAATCCGAAACAGGGTTTACAAACCTGAGGTAAATATACAAGGATAAAATGTATTCTCGAAAACTCGAATTACATACCTAGACAGGATTCAAAAGAGAAATACAAACCCAAGATTGAAATACCAGAATCATTTCAACAGAGTCGAAATTCAGTTATGATGACACAATTTTGTATATATTTAAAGAGATGGGTAAACCCATTTAGAATCAATCACATCCTGTAGCGATGGTCAGGGTCATTAACCCTTCACTGAACATGAAAAACAAACAGTGGAAAATACGTTTGAAAAGGATTTATAATGTAGCTTATAAATATATGCGGTAGCGTACTAATAATTATGTGATTTGGTTTTAATCCGAAACAGGGTTTACAAACCTGAGGTAAATATACAAGGATAAAATGTTGAAAGAAATTCTCGAAAACTCGAATTACATACCTAGACAGGATTCAAAAGAGAAATACAAACCCAAGATTGAAATACCGGACTCATTTCAACAAGAGTCAAAATTCAGTTATGATGACACAATTTTGTATATATTTAAAGAGATGGGTAAACCCATTTAAAATCAATCACATCCTGTAGCGATGGTCAGGGTCATTAACCCTTCACTGAACGCAAAAAACAAACAGTGGAAAATAAGTTTGAAAAGGATTTATAATGTAGCTTATAAATCAAAGTCTGAGTAAGGTAATATATAGGAACTGACAGAAAAGTTAGTGACCATTGAAAATTGTTATTGGACCCAAATTGATGCTTGGTACTCTGAGCAAAATACGACATAAGGGGTGTCTTGGAATTAATAACGACAAGCACAGTACAATTCGCCATCATTACCATTTTCTGGAAACCTAATTTTTAATAAAGAATAGTGTCAAAAGTAAACTCGAATCGACTGGCATAACTATAACTTAATGCGTACTTAAATATTTCAATTCCAAGAAAATAAAGTCATCTCAATAGTGTATTTGTTTATGTATTACAGTTGCAGCAACATTCAACATTTGCATGAAGCCAATCTACTCTTATTGCCAAGACAATTTAAAGGAATGGATCAGACTCCCTTTTCGGCTTCGAAGTTGAAATGATCGAGATTTATAAAATCTTCTGAGTGCTTTAATAACAGTAAAATTTAACATTACTCTCAACATCCATAAAAATATATATGTGAATAAGCTTATGATGAAGAAAAAAAAACATGCCTGAAATATGCAAAGAAAATAGTCATTGCTAGAAACACTAAAACACGACCATTGATTCATCATCGTAAAACACGACCATTGATTCATCATCGTGTCCATGAAAAACATAAAAAACGCAGTGCTCAGAGAAATGTATCTGAAGTCAGTCCTGAAATATGCAAAGGAAATACTCGTTCCTAGAAACACTAAAACACAACCATTGATTCATCGCCATGTCCATGAAAAACATCAAAAGCGCAGGGCTCAGAGAAATATATGAAAAACATCAAAAGCGCAGAACGCAACTGTAATTACTATATTGCAATTTCCATATGCGCCGTCCCTCGAATCTGCAACGGCTTCTTCATTTTGCTTGCTCATAACCCTCCCGCTGACCTCTTTTCTATTCCTATTAATAACACTACTTTGATTTTCCGCCCGCTTTAACAGACGTGTAGGAGGAGAATTGGAACGACAGAGCACCAGAGTTACAGAATTGGAACGACGGAGCACCAGAGTAATGCCAAACATTGAAACCCTTCACATCCATAAACGTTTGGTCGCTGCTAATTACTGGAACGTGGCAATGAGGTTGATTATACAAATTAGTTATTAAACGTGGCAATCAATGGGTAGGGCAGTAATTTTTTAATCAGATTAAGTAAATGTGAAAAAGTAAACAAGGAAACGGACGCATTCATAAATGCAAGGAAGTTAAGAACATGAAATCTTATTCATTTATTTGAGTGAACGATGAAGAATATGCTAGCGTCTTTCATTGTGACCATAAGATTGGAATTTGTGACTAAAAGACTCATTAAACCATGATTCCAATAAGGGGATGCCTATCTACGTAATAAATTATAATTTATGAAACTAATTATTATGGATATAAATTAATAATTATGCATGAATTGTATTAGTCTATCTAAAACATTTTCAATAAAAATAAAATTTCTTATTATGTCAAAATATAATATAAATATTGTAATAATAGAAAATATGTGTACACTAAAGCCTTTTATGAAATTAACTTGTTGCATTTTTTTAATGTAGTATGCTAATCTATATATATATTATTATTATTATTATTATATATATTTGTAAGGATTAATATTTTCAACAATCTTCATATCAACCAAATTGTATTTGATGTTCAAATGCTTCAAATGATAATGTGGAAGAAATAGGTCACATGTTTTTTTTTCAATTACATAGTTGAAGAAATTTTCTCCTAAGTATGTATGTAATATGTGACAACATGTACATGTATTTTTTTAATATATTTTCATGTGTCTCTTTCTTTTTATTATTATGGATCTTTTAAATTTAACTAATAACTATTTGTGAACTTTGTTTTTCTAATCATTAAGTTAAGATGACCATTTTACACTTAAATATGAGAGATATTAGAGATATAAAATTCCAGTTTTTGCACCTTTAAAATAATTTATATCTTGAAAGATATGATCTATCCAAGTGCTAAATAAATAATATGGATTTAAGATAATTTATATAAAATGTCAAAGTAGTTGCTAGTTATAATATTTACTTATAGAAAAAAAATGATTACTTAATATAAGTACAGAATTTTAATTTCTTGAAGAGACTTGCTTGTATAAAAAACATATATTTCTAGAAATTTAACTTTAATGAAGATATGAAACACTATACTTTACTCTCTAACCAAAGTCTTGTCTAATTCATATGATTTTAAAAATTGTGTTCATGTTATGAGTCATTTTTATTGTCTATTATTTTAATATGACAAAGAGTCCATTAAAATTTTCACTTTCTAACATGTGTTAGAGTCATTTGGTCCGCATTATTTAAAACAATTACAATTACATCTCAGTGCTCCAAAACACTGTTAACTTTAATTGTAATATGAAACACTCTACTATACTCTCTAACCAAACTTTTGTCTAATTCATATTATTTTAAAAATTGTGTTCATGTTATGGGCCATTTTTATTGTCTATTATTTTTATATGACAAAAGAGTCCATTAAAATTTTCACTCTCTAACATGTGTTAAAGTCATTTGGTCCACATTATTTAAAACAACTACAATTACATCTAAGTATTCCAAAACACATATGAACATTTTTTATTGTTTTTTCTTATTATTTGGCTAAGCCACTAAATTATAAAAATATCTAAAACTTAAACTTTATTAATTAAAAGTTATCTATTCATACAATAAGAAACACATAAAAATCTAAATAAATAGATATATAAATACAAATTTTCAAATAACAAAATATAACTTTTCATTTTCTAATTATGTTAAAAATAAAACCAAATTACTAAAAAAAATCTGGATATGTGAATTATATATTTTTTAATAATATGATATTCTTCTTATATTTAGAAAATCATTTAATCTTTTTTAAAAATGTAATAAAAAGTTATCAATAAAATTAGAAATTCATAAAAATCTAAATAAATAAATATAAATAGAAATTCATTAAATTGTAAAATAACAAAATATACTTATTCATTTTCTAAATTATTTAAACAACAAAATTAATTGAAAAAATCTAAACTACTAGCTACTTTGTTATGTGAGTTATATTTTCTGCTCTGGTTTTGTGAGTTATACTTTTCTTTTATAGTATGGTATTTTTCTTATATTTGGCTAACCATTTAACTTTTTCTAAATTGTTTAGTTGGCCAATTATTTAGCCTTTTCTATAATGTTAAGTTCTTTTGTGCATAGTTTAGCTAACTACTAATTGAGTTAGCTAAATTACTATTAACTGCTCTGTTATTAGAGTTATATTTTTGTTAAGTTCTTTTGTGCATAGTTTAGCTAACTACTAGTTGAGTTAGCTAAATTACTATTAGCTGCTCTGTTATTTGAGTTATATTTTCTGCTCTTGTTATGTGAGTTATTTTTTCTTTGATAATATGGTATTCTTCTTATAATTTGATTAACTATTTAACCTTTTTAAGTAAACTTTAGTTTTTTTTGTGCATAGCTTAGCTAACCACTAGACAAGTTAGCTATATTACTACTAGCTACTATGTGAATTATATTTTATGTGAGTTATATTTTCTGCTCGGTTACTACTATGTTATGTGAGTTATATATTCTTTTATGTGAGTTATATTTTTATATTTTCTAACCACTATTTGAATTAAATAAATTACTACTAACTACTCTACTATGTCTATGTATGTTATGTGTTATATTTTCTGGTAGAATTAGATAAATTACTACTAGCTACTCTCTCTGTTTGTTATGTGAGTTATATTTTCTGGTCGAATTAGATAAATTACTACTAGCTACTCTACTCTGTTTTTGAATTAAATAAATTACTACTAACTACTCTACTATGTCTATGTCTGTTATGTGAGTTATATTTTCTGGTAGAATTAGATAAATTACTACTAGCTACTCTCTCTGTTTGTTATGTGAGTTATATTTTCTGGTCGAATTAGATAAATTACTACTAGCTACTCTACTCTGTTTGTTATGTAAGTTATATTTTCTGGTCGAATTAGATAAATTACTACTAGCTACTCTACTCTGTTTGTTATGTGAGTGATATTTTCTGGTCTGGTTATGTGAGTTATATTTTCTTTGATAAATTATTACTAGCTACTCTACTCTGTTTGTTATGTGAGTTATATTTTCTGGTCTGGTTATGTGAGTTATATTTTCTGTGATAGTATGGTATTCTTCTTAAAAAGTTGGCAACCTAACCTACTGGAAATGCGTCACTGATTAGGTTGGCAATTTTCTGGTATTTCTTGAAAAATATGGCCAATGTCCGTATTTGAACAGCACATTCTTTTGTGCGATGGCCAATTAAAAGTAATGGATACGGAAATTGAATTTTCACTTTATTATTGGTGTTGTTGCTTCGTGAGTATATGAGTTCGTTAAGATAATCGATAAGTGCTGCAGGTATTATTGTGAAGTGAGATGCAAGCAAAAGAGTGCGCACTTGCTTTTTCTTATTTAACTCCACAAATTTTAGTGCCTCCAAAGTGCATCACTGATTCCCTCCACTCTTATTTGCGACTAACTGTGATGGATAAGAGATACATAGATTTTAAATCTCCGCGACTGTGATGGATAAGAGATACAGAGATTTTAAATCTTTACAAACCCACTTGACAGTCGAATTCAGCTTTATGCAATTGTTTCTTTTTATACTTTAATCGGGGATCAACACATTTAAATTTTATAAAGAATTCCAAGCGATAGTGCTCGCGGGACCGGCTCAGAGCTGATGCCATCTATAAATAGAGGGTTGCAAAGAAACTGGAATCAGAAGTAGGTTACGATGAGCACCACAGTCTCAGTGCATCTGTCCTCCCTTACCTAAATCCTATAATGGGATCAGTTAAAGGAGTTGCGGGCCATTGTAGCTCGATGGCAGCTTTTTCTAGCTTCCGTAAATTAGTGCTACTTGTGGCTCTGTTCCTCACAAATGAAGGTTCTGTTCTTGTAATGCGAGTCACAGCTGATCAAAGTCTGCAACCTCCGTTGCCTTCTATCTCAGTGACCAGCTATTTCAAAACCACGACGTTTGATGAAAAATTTTCAAATTTGTGGGGCGCAGGGCATCAGAACGTCTCGAAAGATCGAAAAGCCGTGACGCTCAAGATTGACAGATATTCTGGTGATCTGCTGTGCTGCTAGTCCATGCACTCCAATATTCTCACTTAATTCTAATGAATGCCATATCATTTGCTTTTTCTTTCTAATAGAAAAACTCTTTTTGTTTTCTGTTGCAGGTGGTGGATTTAAATCGAATCAGCCTTACATGTATGGCTTGTTCAACGTGGCACTAAAGCTGCAAGCTGGTTACACGGCGGGGATTGTGACGACGTTCTATGTAATATTTTTTTCTCACTGTATTTTGATAGATTCTTTATAAGCTCGAGCCTCATACATGCTACATGGATTCCTTTTGCTTGATTGGTGTGCAGTTGTCTAATAGTCAGGTCTATCCTGATCGACACGATGAGTTAGATTTCGAGTTTCTGGGGACGATTCCAGGGGAGCCTTACAAACTCCATACAAACATATATGGAAACGGCACGGGTGACGGTAATATTCCCAGCCGTGTGGGAAGAGAACAACAGTTCCATCTTTGGTTCGATCCCACCCAAGACTTTCACAATTACAGCATCCTCTGGACTCCACAACACATCATGTACGTTACTACGCTTCACATTATTCTCAATCAATATCCATTAACTGATTAGTGTTTAGTATAATTAGGGTAAAGACTCACTAGCTCTCTGTATGCTTGGCTTGGGTGCAGGTTTCTGGTGGACAACATTCCCATCCGACAGTTCCCGAAACTGAAGAGTGTGGAATCGCAGTACCCGTCGAAGCCAATGTCCATCTATGCAACCCTGTGGGACGCATCCGACTGGGCAACGGACGGAGGAAAATACAAGGCAAACTACACTTACGAACCCTTTCTCTCAACTTACAGCAATTTAATAGTCGGCGGTTGCACGCCTGATCAGCGCGATTGCAAGCCCGAATATTTGGATCAGCTAATCCCTCCTACACTCTCCACCGATCAGCAACAAACCCTTGACTTTGTCCGGAAAAACTACATGACTTACGACTATTGCCAGGATGTCTCTCGATATCCCAAGGGTTTGCCCGAGTGCCCACGCTCATCTCCCGCTCGTCATACATGACCTATTACCTAAACACCTTTTCGTAACCTTCTAATACCTATGTGTGCTATAATAAAATCCTGTGTGTACATGACCAGATGTGATGTTGTGATCAAACAATGTTTGCAGGGTAGGGTTTTAAAACCATGTAAATTATTAAGTTTTTTTCTGCACCGTTTGCTCTAGAATGTATCCCGATGTTCATAAAATATAATTTCCATGATCTGCTGTTTGTATATTTTCCTTGGATCTTTTGAGACATTACTTTGCATGATTTGCTGTCTTGTATATTTTCCTGGGAGCTTTCTGAAACACAAACAACAGAGTGCAGTCTCCTTGAGGTTGATAAATTATCATTAAAAGAGATATAAGAGAAGAGAAATCACAGTATCAATTGACATAGACAAGAGATTGCTCTCTCTAGATATTTTGATGTTGATAAATTATCATGAATATATATATATATATAGTAATCATAGTATAATTGATAACCAAAACATCAATAGAGATCCACTAACTACATTGAAAACACAGTAGATTGATCCACTAATGCATGAGACAATAAAGTCTTTTTAAGCATGCTATTCTCGGCTGGCATTTAAGCCTACGATCGTGTGCTAAACTGACCGTATGCTAAATTTCTGATTCAATCGGATGAATCAAATTGATCATAAGTGTAGACATTTAGATTTAGCCAATTATATTTAGATTGTGTATGGATGTAATTTTCTGTGAACAAGTTGTGTATCTATGTAAGTTATTTATGATCAGTTTGTGTAATTCTGTGATAGATGTTATATATATATATATATCAGCATATTCATAGAAGTGAAAGTATAATGTGTAGTGAGTGTGTGAGAAGAAGAGGCAATACTAAGGTGATTGTGTGTATGAGAGAAGAGGATTGTTTTATGCCTCTGATTCAACTATTGTAATTCTCCCTTAAATAATAATAATGACACTGATTATCAACTCTCTGATGGTTTTTTCCCTTATTAAAGTTTCACATAAATCACTTTGTCAATTGTGTGATTGTTGTTCTCGATTTAATCTTTCTTCAATTGCCTAACAAACCCAAGATTACATGCAATGGATTGGTGCTAGTGTAATATTGTATTGTGCATATTTATTTTCTTTTCATTGGATTTCCATACATATAATTTAAGGTTTTATCTTTTTTTTTTAGATTTTTTCCTTTTGATTTTGATAGAAACCCAAAAAGTAGAATTATTTAGCCAAAACCTATAATTTATCCATATTTTTATATAGGTGTATTTAAACTTTCTAGGTTTTTTATTATTTTTGGTGATATCATGGAATGATATAATTGTTGATGAAATCACAAATTTTCTTTGCTTAAATTGTATTTTTGAATGGATAAATAGATAAGCACCTTGATTTTTTTTTGGAATATTGTAATTTTATAAATTTAATAATTAAAATCTACAATTCCAACAATTCTTAATTAGAAAAATATAACCAAAATACAACTTTAAATTTAATAACCTTAACAAGTTATGATAATCATATTATGAATTGAGGTTTCCAACACTTCCTAACCAAAGTTTGGACAAAATTAAAAAAATATAACCTAAATACAACTTTAAATTTAATAGCCTTAATGAGTTGTGAAAATGGATTGAGGTTACTTGGACATCATCATATATGAAAAAAGATTATTATATTGATCTTTTCCATATATGAGAATGTTATATGTAATTTAAAAAGGAATGTTATATGTAATTTTAAAAAAAATAAAATTGTTATATTTGATTTTAATTTTAATTTAAAAATAATTTAATTTAGGATAAAATAATATGAATTATTTTTATATGTAAAAAATTAACAAATTCAATAATTAAAAATTAACTATTTATCTTTAATAAAATAAATAATATAATTAACTATTTTACAACTTACTAGAATGTATCAAAACACATTTTCAAATTAACTTATTTTAAAATAAAATTAAAAAAATTCACATATCACTTTATAAGAACATATTTTCAAATTAATTTATTTTAAAATAAAACTAAAAAAATCACATATCTTTAATAATGATTTATATGATAAGACACTTTTAAAATGGGACGAATATATTGATAAATGGAAATAATTTGATTATGATTTATTTAAAAAAATATTATATAAATTTTAAATTTAATTAAAAATAATTTTATTGATTTTTAAAAAGGAAAAATAATAAAATTGTTTAATAATAGGTTTAATGATTAAGAATGTGTATTTTTTTTTTGAGATTATAAATTTAAATTCCCAAAATAAAGTATGTGTACCTCTTAAATAAAATAAAATAATTATTATTATTATTATTAATACAAATAATATATATATTATTTTTTATACAACTTAATGAATTTTAATTAAAAGATTCAAACTTAATAATTTTAACTAAAAAACTATTTTCATTATAAAAAAAAATATTGATTAAGTATTTATTATATATATGGATGATAATTGTTTAAAAAAAAAAATACCAAAACCCTAAGTGAAAAGGAATGGAAACACTTCATCTCATATTTAAATATTTAGACCACACAATGTAGTGGACAATATGACCTATGTATTGGGAAATTAATGCCCGAGAATGCAATTTGCAATGGATAGTTGTCCGGAATCTCTCACTCAATCATGGAATTTCAAATTTATTTAGTCTTTGAAATTATGCAAGTTATTTATGAGTTCTAGAATTATGTATTTGGCTAAGCTTTCTAAGATAAGTTTAAAATGGAGGAAAATCATTTTTGTATGTTAAGAAAGGATAGATCCATACTTTTCTCCACAAACTATATCTATATTAAACTAAATATCTAGAAAATTTATGACCAATATTTAAGTAAAATGTAAATGATAAATTCATAAATATTAACCTATAAATTTTGTATCCACTTATCAAATATATTTAAAAACAAAACAAAAAACTTCACTTCCTCAAATTCGAGACCTACTACCATCCAAACCTATTATCACTAACATCGAGTGAGCAAATGCAGTGACATGAGCAAGGCTAAATCTGTCATGATTATATATTAATAATATTTATAACTGGATTGGATCAGCAAAATCTCTTTGATTATTTACTAAATTCAAAATCTATTACTTTATTGCCAACTTACTAAGTAAATTACACAGTCAACCTATAAATCTAACACTATTGCCAACTTACTAAGTAAATTACACAGTCAACCTATAAATCTAACACTATTGCCAACTTACTAAGTAAATTACACAGTCAACCTATAAATCTAACACTATATACCATGTCTAACCGCAAGCATAAAGAATGTTTAATTTAATAATTATTTAAAAAGTAAATATGCTTGTTACTTCAGCGTTATTAACATTTCTTTTCCTTCTTACGTGAATAATTTTCTAATTTTCTCTCAGATGCGTGCGCCAGTAGAATATGCCATACATTTTCTTAAGTGAACTTTGATCATGTATTTCATCCAATTTTGGTGATATTTTCTCTCTGCAGTATCTAGTGAACTCCATCCTATTTTTATAAGATAATTTTCCATCAAATATGCTTTTAATAACATGCTTTTAAAATTGTCTTACTGTTTTCAGTGATGAAGGAGAGGATGAAGCATGAATCGTGTCATTGATATCTTGTTCCTTCCAATAACCATTTATGAACAGAGTTGTTAGCTTCTCTAAGTAATCCATCGACCATCTAGGCATCTAGAAATTAGAATCCCAACCGCCATTATCATATTCTCCTTCCTTGGCTAAATCTAAATTTAAATCAAAATCAACTTCTGATTTAATGAAACTAAAAAATCTTTCAGGAGAAGAAATGGATCTCTCTTCGGCCAAATCACTCCAAAACTCTATCTACCTTGGAGATTTAGGAGATTATGAGGGCGAAGGGGAGGGCACAACTGCTACACTGACTAGAATTTTTTGTTGTTGTACACAACATCATAGCATTTAACCAACAAATCCAAATTTCTACCCCAAGCTTCTGTGTTCTTGCTGGATTTTTTGTCATTCAATTTGGCATAATTTTGCTCAAATCCCAGCCAACTGCCCCTCTTCCTGTGAAAACCCATGGACTTATCACTTCTTAGACGGTCATGGGCATGCCTAAAACTCTCTGAAAAATCCAAGGGCTCGTGAAGAGCGAAAGTCTCTCTCTCAAATAAATCACCCAGGTCAAACCCACAACGAAACACATCACTCTTATAAACAAAGAAACACAAGATTTCCTGCAAGATCGGGAGACGAGGGGATATAACAATGACCATACAAGAGAACCAAGAGAGGCACCTTTTTCGAGTTGGCCCTAGCTATTCGAGTCACATTTCCTTTGTCTCGGGCCTGTGACCCCATTTCTTGCACCATAATCTATCCTGGGCCACCTCATACGAAAACCCTACAATGGGAAGGTTAAGTCTTATGCGTAGCTGTTGAAACCCACCCGACCTCCAATTTTTCTACCTAAAATGCTTCCAAATCTTACTCCAAACTACTGCTTTCGGTCTTGTATCCTTTGACATGCCTCCAAATAAGTCGGACTCGGCATCCGATGACACCTCCCCGAGGATCTTCTATCAATCGGTAGCTATCGATCGTACTTCAGTAAAGAATGCTCATCATAGGTCGCACTTTCGAATCCCGACGAATGCAGAGGAGACCCAGGGCCGACGGATTGTTTAAGGAGCAAAAAACTCTGCTTTGCAGCAACCGATTCATTTCTTTCAGAATGTACCTATCTTGCAATCTGACGTTGCAGGCTTCAATAAACCGATTTTTCTGGTAAAGACCTCGGATCGAGTCCACTAGCATGATCATTATAACTGTTATAGCTACCCAAGCCTTGGTCTCTGACCATCTGCATTAATTTTGCATCACACAATACTGTTGATAATTGATATTTAGAATCAATAGGCAGGCAGGGTCGCATTCTTACCGTTGAGCTGAATTAAGTGTTGAAATACCTTCTTGGGCTATCTGTTCTTTTCCTTGTTTAGTACGCAGTGCGAGGACATGATGCAAAGTTAAGGAGAAGAAGAAGAAATTTTAAAGTCCATGAGCTTAACAATAGCCTATGGGATAGACCGCTTCACACATTGATTTAAGCAATTCAACCCTTTTCCTGTTCAACTTGATGATGAGCTTCTCTAATTTCTCCACTGTCCCCTCGCTGAATAAGTGATTCCAAGAGTTAACTGTCAAGATATTTATATAGTTATCCCTGCTGTCTTTGAAAGCTTCACACTCTAAAATGAAATGCTTTTCTGTTTCCACTTTTCCGGAGGTGCAAAACACACACATCCTTTCTTCCCAAGCTTCTTTTGGTCTTTTCCAGTGTCCAGTCTCACAAAGGAGTTGATGGGAATTGGTTTTTAATTGGGCAATAAGCCCTTTATCCCAAGTTTGCTTGTGGAACCTATCAATAACAAAAGCCTTTATCTCTTTGCTCAATTTTTTTTAGATATCTTATGAAATGTACCATAGCAATTGCTTCAATAGGAGCAGCCCCCATTTCACTTAACATGATATCATAAGAAACTGAACTTTTAATTTTAAACTTGTTTATAATCAAGCTTTTTTGAATACATATAAGTTTATGAGCTTTCATAAATAACTTCACCAATTTCAAGAAAACAATAACCACAACAATAAGACCCAATTTGAATGATGAATCAAATTTATTTTGAATGAAGAATCAAATTTAAGATAAATAATTTTAAATATTTAAAAAATAAATAAATTATAATTACTTTAAAAAACTTCCCAAAATTTTTGGTTAACTAAGAAGTAATACTCAGTCCACCCGATAAATAAAAAACTATATACCGTGCCTGGCGGTAGGTATAATAAGCATATGTTTTAAGTTGGCTTACAACATTTGACCATGCCTCTCTCTTCCACCGACATGATTGAGTAATGGGTCAATTAAAATAAAAATAATAATTTACATTTATATATTTATTAATTAATTATTTTTCAAATAGAGTAAAGTTTGTTATATATATAATATTTAATATATTTATATTTGTTGTTGAATATGATTTTTTTTTAATACTTAAAAAACAATTTTTTATTTATCATTATCACACATTGTAATCATCAATTTAAGAAATAATACATGTACTTCTATTTTTCATTCTACTTTAATTTTACATGAGCACTACTTTCATATAATAATAAACAATGATTTATTAA
>ML786773.1:489262-505949 GCA_009831015.1 Picea engelmannii | reverse complement strand
AAAAACTATATAAAATCCTTAGAAATTTGAATATTTTTACAAAAATATTGCCAATCATTTATAGTTGGCATATGAAGGATTAGTAAGATTCGCCAAGGTTTCTACATTTTAAAATAAATTTCCATCCTTAAAATCATCCCTGCCTCAGACCTACCGGGATATGATTAATTTAGACGAACCAAGGACCTTAGAAGACGCTATCCGGAAGGCGAGGTATTGTTATGAACAGTTCGAGAGAAAGACAGGACCCCACAAGGGTTGGAAGAAGAAGAGTAGTTCGAGATTCTAGAAGAAAAGGTTTAACTCCTCGAGACTTAAGAACTATGGAAAATATTATAGGGGGAGCCTTCATGCTAGAAGTGTATATCAACAAAATTTCCCCTCTCAAAGTGGAAATAAACCTTTTCAGATAGCCCCCATAAAGACCGATAACCTAAAGAAGGAACCCTTAAAATGATGGGGTTGTGGAGAAAATAATAGATTGAGGGACTTCCCACACATACAACAAAACAATAAGGGTGTCTACAATATCCAAGAAGCTACCACCATCAATGATGTGGCTAGGACCATGCCACAAATCTATGAAGACCTGGACAATAATCAAGCCAACCACCAAGCTTCAGTAGTGGAGCTAGAAGGTATGATCACCAACCATCCAATTTCTATTTTAATTGACCCAGGTTCTAATTTGAGTTATGTATCCCCTCAGACTACCGATAAGTGTAAATTGCAACCAATTAGACATGTTAAACCATGGTTGGTACAAATAGCCACTGGGACCAAAAGAAAGGTGGCAGAGGCTATACCAGCCTGCCAATTCATCATGGGTGGATTGCCCACCCAAGAGACCCTTAACCTACTTCCCTTGGGATCTTATGACTTTTTGATTGGTATGGACTGGTTAATTGCTCATAAAACTAAAATGGATTGTTATCATAAAAATTTAGAAGGTGTAAACGAAGAAGGGAGAAATATGACCCTCCAAGGGATTCAGAAGCCTGTCTCAATGAGACAAATATCGACCCTTCAAATGAAGAAGTATTGCAAAAAAGGGTGTTCCTTATATGAAATACAGGTGTTGGAATCCGTTGAAGACGACAAACCAAACCTAGAGGACAACCCCCTATTAAGAGAATACAAGGACGTATTCCCAGAAGAAGTACCAGGTCTACCTCCGAGAAGGGATATTGACTTCTCAATAGAACTTACACTGGGAGCAGTATCAACATCTAGAACACCATAAAAAATGAGCATGCTAGAGCTTGTTGAGCTCAAGCTACAACTAAAGGAGATGATGGAAAAAGGCTACATCCGACCCAGTGTGTCTCTGTGGGGAGCGCCCATCCTATTTGTGAAAAAGAAATATGGCACACTTAGACTGTGCATAGATTATAGACAAATCAATAAGGCAACCATAAAGAACAAGTACCCCTTACCAAGAATCGATGACCTGTTTGACCAATTGGGAGGTGCATCCATCTTCTCAAAGATCGACCTAAGATATGGCTACCATCAAGTCCGGATTAAGGATGAAGACATCCACAAAAAAACCCTTCAGGACGAGGTATGGTCACTATGAATTTGTGGTGGTGCCATTTGGGTCAACCAATGCCCACGCCACTTTTATGTGCTTGATGAATAATGTACTCAACAAATTTATAAACAAATTTGTATTGGTTTTCATTGATGATATCCTAATCTACTCCAAGAATAGGGAGGAGCACGAAGAGCATCTCAGACTCATACTTCAAGTACTAAGGGAGCATCGGCTCTACGCTAAGTTTAGCAAGTGTGATTTCTTTCAGAAGCAAGTCCACTACTTAGGCCATGTTATATCTAAGGAAGGGGTGGCAGTAGACCTCGACAAAGTCAGATCCATTATGGAATGGCCTACCCCGAAAAATGTATCCGATATTAGGTCCTTCATGGGCTTAGTAGGATACTATAGAAGGTTCATAAAAGGGTTTTCCAAGATTGGTTGTCCAATCACTGCCCTTCAGAAAGAGGGGACTAAATTATTTTGGACGTTAAAATGTGAAGAAAGATTTCAGGAACTGAAATACCTCCTGACCCATGCCCCCATGATAAAGATTATGGACCCGGATTATGATTTCCTTGTGTGTATAGATGCCTGCAAGGAAGGAATCGGAGGAGTCCTTATGCAAGAAGGACATGTAATTTTCTATACGTCCCAGAAATTAAATGAGCATGAGATAAATTATGTGACCCATGACCTAGAGTTGGCTGCCATAGTACATGCTTTAAAAATGTCGAGACACTACCTCCTGGGTAGAATATTTGTGCTTATGACAGATCTTTGTGGATTGAGACACCTATTTGATCAACCAAAACTTAATGCCAGGCAAGCGAGGTGGATGGCTCTCCTAAGTGAATTCGATTTCGAAATCAAATATATAAAAGGAAAGGAAAATAGGGTGGTCGATGCCCTTAGCAGAAGTATAAAAACGATTCATCTAGTAGCAGTAAGCACCTGCAAAACTGATGTCAGGGAGAGAATCAGAAATGCACAAGAGACAAATGCATTCTTTAAGACCGTGACCTCATACCTAAGGCAATAGCCTATAGGGATGAAGTGTGAAGGCTACCAAATGCTCGAGGAAGGGCTACTGACTTACAAAAACAGATTGTATATTCTGAACTGTGACGAATTGAAGAGGTTCATAATGGATGAATTGCATAAGAGACCATATACTAGTCACTCGGGATATCAGAAGATGATCACGACCACTAGGAAAAGATTCTATTGGCATGGGTTAAGGAAATACATAGCTAACTATCTAGCTAAGTGCCTAGAATTCCAACAAGTTAAGGTAGAGCACCAACATCTAGCCAGATTCTTACAGCCCCTACTGATCCCAGAATGGAAATGGGAAACCATCTCCATGGATTTCATCACCGGACTACCAAAGTCAACCAAGAAAAATGATTCCATCATGGTCGTGGTGGAAAAACTGAGTAAGTCTGCCCATTTCATCCCTGTCAAGTCAACTTCCAAGGCAATAGATATTGCCAACATGTTCTTGAAGGAGATATTCAGACTGCATGTGTCACATACCCACTGCGGCGTAATAATTTTTTTTTTCCTTTTCTCGAGGAACAGAATCCCCAAAAACCTACGAAGCTTAGCACAAGCTGTAGACGCCACCTCTGTCTCGACAGAGTCTCTGAACGAACTCTCGGTCTTAAGGATCGTTCAGTTTCTTTTATGAGCCAAAGCGACTTCTTTTGATTCTCGGCTGGAATCTCCTTCCAATCGACCCACAGGTCCTTTCGAAAACTCCCCTGTGCAAACATCACTAGGCATGAGCTCCACCCTCTCCGAGTGACCACAGTGCTATGACCAAGGCCTATTCTAGAAGGCGCTTGTCGTAACTCACAATCTCGTGAGTTCGTGAGTTGAAGCTCCTGACTCTTCCTTCCCAATCTTGTGATATCCGAGATCACGAAATGGGTGTAGCTCCCTTCTGTCAGCACCCTCTGTGCGTGATCGCTGGCTAGGCTAAACGCTAGCTCTCGTCGCGACTTCGCGACTTCATGAGTCGAAGGTTTGAGCCTCCGTGCTCTTCTCGTGCGAACCTCCGAGACTTGAAAGTCAGCGAGGGTTGACCTTCCCTTCGCGCTTCTCGCAACTCGCCACTTCGCGAGTTGTAGCGTCGAGTTCCCATGCTCTCCTGTTGCGATCTCCCAAGACGTGATAAGTCAATGCCGGGTTGACTCCTCCCTTGACGCTTTTCGCTATTCGCAACCTCGCAGGTTGAAGCGTCGAGTCTTCACGCTCTTATCCCGCGAGTCCCCGAGACGTGAGAATTCAACAGAGTGTTGACTCCTTTCTCCAAGTGACGTGTGTCCACCTGTCAACCATGCGGGCCCCCACCTTGTGGTTCTGCCACATGTTCCCTCGTTCCTCGGCTCTCGGCACTTCGCTACTTCTGATATCGAGAGGAGGTCCTCTCACTTTCTGAACCCCCGAATGCATGATATGCGATGGGGTTCCTGATCCAATGGTCCTCCCGTGACTTGGATCCAACGATTGTCTCTGCTCCTCGCTATTTCGCAACTTCACAAGTTGTGGCGTCCAACCTTGGCACCTTCCCTTCACGAAATCCAGAGAAGCGATTTTAGCTTTCCCTCTCGCGTTCTTTCTACTCACGACTTCGCAAGTCAAAGGGTTGAACTCTCGTTCCCTTATCTCATGAATCCCCGAGACGCGAGAGGTCAACGGGTGATGACTCCTTTCACTAGGTGACACGTGTCCACCTATCTATCGCATGGGCCCACCTTGCGGTTCTACCACGTGTCCCTCATCCCCAGGTTTCACTCTTCATGACTTTGCTTCCTGAAGCGCTACCTCCTTTGTATCTTGACACCCGAAGTGCCGAGATCCTGAACTCCTCGATACTCCTTATCGCAACTCGTGACTTTCGAGACTTTCGGGACAAAAGTCTCGACTTCCTATCCGCCGATATGCCGAAATGCCGAAATTCTGACACGTCGTCAACGCGGGTCCCACAACGGAACTTCCCTCCTTTTTGGAGTTCAGGACTTCGCGATTTCGCGAATTCTGATGCTAAGCTTTCGGTTATTCAACCCACGAAACCCTGAAATACCGAGTTCCGATGCACTTCACCAATAACTGGCTCACACAAATCCTTTCGCCCCTTCGGGACTTCACCTTTCGCGACCTCACGAATCTTGAGGCAAGGGTTTTAGCCCTTCAACTCGCGAATCCACGAAATGAGATTACGCGAGTGATCCAATGGTCCTTATCGACTCAAATCCTATGGTCCGATTTCTCCCAAACTTAAAACTTGAAAATAGGCTTACCGTAACTCCCCTGCTCCTCTGCAATATCTGCCGGATCTTGGGAGTTCGCAAATTCTCCACGGAGAATTCAAACCGTCCAATGCGTCCTTGACGACTCTTGCGAAGCAAACACGGTATTCCTTCGCTGCTATTTCAGGATTTCAAGAGGGTCATTCTTAGGCGTACAGGGTTACTAAGACTTGTGCCTTCAAATCCTTTTCCAGGTTCTTGGTGAGCTTTCTAAGAAGGGTGTCTCTATGGGGAGATCTAGATAGGGTATTACCTGAGACGGATAAGAGTATAGATTTCCCCGAGAACAGATTTTGAGTCTGAATTAATTCAATATGTGTATAAATAGCGATTTATAAAACATAAGCCATACATAGTCTTTCCATTATAAGCGTGCAACCACCATTTCTAAATCAAAACATTACACAGGCAGTCTTATACGCAAATCATTCATAAAACTGCACAGACTATGAGCATACATGTCAGCATATAAATTTCAAGATGCAAGATGAAAAACACTTATCAGAAATAACACCAGATGTGATTGCAACTGCTGAGAGGGGTGCTCGTTTCCACCCAACCGTAGGCTCAGCAACTCCCAATGGATTTACCACTAGCCACCCCCGAGCTGAGACCACGATGCTGCGAGATTGCGTCTCTGTTTTCCAGTGACCAAGAATGAAGGTTACTCTCCTTCTCTGCTATCACACACTCTATGTTTTTCCAGAGTTCCTCTTCTTCTTTCCCTCGCATCTGCCCCTGATCACCCACTCTTCCTGCCTTTTCTCTGTTCGGTGAGGTTGCGTGTGGCACAATTTTCCTCATAGTAGTTAGGTATGAGGACTCTACGGATGGGAAGTTCACCCCCATCCCTCATTACTCATGAGGATCCCTTTACCTACCAATCCTGACGAGTCATTTAATTCGGGGCCAGCGAGCCGCTCTTGGTTCTCCGGGCCAGTGAAGTCCAAATATGGTATTGGTTTCGGTGGAAGTTAATGCCACCTTTCTAGGTGCCTTCCACCACCTTTCTTTAGCCATCGTGGTCTCTTTTTCATCATATCCCCTCTCAGCAGTCCTGCAATATATATATTCATAATATTATTCACATTCATCGACCTTTTTCACAAGGTCCATTCACACCACACATTCACATTTTTGAGTTTGCCACAGTTCATGGCCAGTATAGTTATTTTTATAGACAGGGGGAAACAAGGTGTTACAATTCCATCCCCCTTAAAGGAACATTGTCCTTGATGTTCTTATCTATCAACATGACATGCATGTACATAAGTAAACAAAATCGGATATGCCTGTCTCATGGCATCCTCCATTTCCCATGTAGCCTCATCTGGGCCAAAATGTCTCCACTGCACCTTGACCTGTGTAATGGTTCGGTTCTGGAGCAAGGTTTTCTTTCTGTCTAGTATGCACTGAGGTTCTGGTAGAAATTCTCCCTCCAGTTCCACTTGAATCACAGACCAATCAATTATATGGTTAGCATCATGTACATATTTCTTCAATAATGAGACATGGAAAACATTATGTGCTTTGACTGTGGGAGGAGTTGCTAGCCTATAGGCTACAGGTCCCACTCTATCTAGAACCTCAAAGGGTCCACAATAACGAGGTGCCAACTTGGCACAAGCTCCCATTTTCAGAGAACTCTTCCGGGGTCTAACTCTGAGATATACATGGTCTCCTGTTTTGAACTCTCTTGGAGTTCTCTTTTGGTCGGCATAACTTTTCTGTCGGTTCTGGGCGACCTTCAGGTTTTGTTTTATCTGAGTCACCTGCTGTTCCATTTTTTTCAACATGTCGGGTCCAAAAGAAATCCTTTTTACGGGATTACTCCAACTAACTGGAGTGTTACACGGTCTACCATAGAGGGCTTCGAAGGGGCTCGTTTTCAAGGATGTTTGGTAGCCGTTGTTGTAGGCAAATTCTACCAGTGGCAGGTAGTCTTCCCACTTCCTGGGTTGATGCATTACATGCATTCTTAGCATGTCTTCAAGTATTTGGTTCACTCATTTTGTTTTTCCGTCGGTTTGAGGGTGATAGGCAGTGCTAAACAACAACTTGGTTTCCAAGCCAACCATTATTGACTTCCAAAAGTTGGAAGTAAATTTCGTGTCTCTGTTAGACACGATCTCTTTCGGCATACCATGTAGTCTAAATATTTCCTTCATGAATACCTGGGCGATGTCGATTTCTTTGCAAGTGGACTTGACATGGATGAAATGGGTAGACTTGCTCAATTTGTCCACCACTACCATAATGGGATCGTTCTGTTTGATCGATGTTGGAAATCCATGGAGATGGTTTCCCATTTCCATTCCGGGATTGGTAGAGGTTGTAATAATCCTGCTAGGTGTCGGTGTTCTGCTTTAACTTGTTGGCACTCTATGCATTTGGCCAAGTACTCGGCTATGTCTTTCTTCATTCCAGGCCAATAGAATTGTCTCCTAGTGGCCGTGATCATCTTCTGGTATCCTGGATGACCAGAATAGGGTCTTTTATGTAGTTCATCCAGTATGAACCTCTTCAAGTCGTCACAATCTGGAATATAAAATCTGCTTCTGTAAGTGAGCAGACCTCCTTCGGTCATCTGGTAGCCTTCATATTTTCCTCTGGAGGGTCCTTGCTGTAGGTACATGGTCACAGTCTGGACGAAGGGATCTGTTTCTTGTGCATTTCTGATTCTTTCCTGACATCTGTCTCGCAAGTGCTCACCACTGCCAGGTGAATTGTTTTCATACTTCTACTAAGGGCATCCACCACCCTATTTTCTTTTCCTTTAATGTGTTTGATTTCGAAATCAAACTTGCTAAGGAGGGCCATCCACCTAGCTTGTCTCGCATTGAGCTTTGGTTGATCAAACAGGTATCACAATCCACAGTGATCTGTCATAAGAACAAACTTTCTTCCCAGGGGGTTATGCCTCCACATTTTCAAGGCATGCACTATGGTAGCCAGTTCTAGATCATGGGTCACATAATTGACTTCATGCTCGTTCAATTTTCAGGATTCATAGCAGATCACACTTCCTTCCTGAATAAGGACTCCTCCAAGCCCTTCCTTACAAGCATCTGTGCACATGAGGAAGTTAGCTTCTAGATCGACGATTTTTAGCACAGGTGCATGGGTCAGTAGATGTTTCAGGGTTTGAAATCTTTCTTCACATTTCTTTGTCCACAGGAATTTTGTCCCCTTTTTCTGGAAGGCAGTGATTGGACAACCAATCTTGGAGAATCCGTTTATAAATCTCGTATAGTATCCTGCTAATCCCATAAAGGATCTGATGTCCGAAACATCCTTTGGGGTAGGCCATTCCATAATAGACCTGATTTTGTTAGGGTCTACCGCTACTCCTTCTTCGGAGAGAATATGGCCTAAGTAATGTATTTTCTTATGGAAGAATTCACATTTGCTGAATTTGGCATAGAGATGATGTTCTCTTAGCACTTGTAGCACAAGTCTAAGATGCTCTTCATGCTCTTTTATGTTCTTGGAGTAAATTAATATATCATCAATAAAAACAAGCACAAATTTGTCTAGGAATTTGTTGAGTACATTGTTCATCAAGCACATAAAAGTGGCAGGGGCATTGGTCAATCCAAATGGCACCACCACAAACTCATAGTGACCATACCTTGTTCGGAAGGCAGTTTTATGGATGTCTTCACCCTTGATTCAGACTTGATGGTATCCCGACCTCAAATCAATCCTTGAGAAAATAGACGCACCCCCCAATTGATCGAATAGGTCATCGATCCTGGGCAAGGGGTAATTTTTCTTTATAGTTACCTTATTGAGTTGCCTATAATCTATACACAGTCTGAGGGTACCATCCTTATTTTTCATGAACAAGACTGGTGCTCCCCATGGAGACACGCTAGGCCGAATATAGCCCTTATCCATCATTTCTTTTAATTGCAACTTGAGTTCAACTAACTCGTGTGTGCTCATCTGGTAGGGTGTCCTAGACACCGACACCGTTCTCGGTGCAAGTTCTATCGAGAAGTCTATGTCCCTTCTCGGAGGTAAACCCGATACCTCTTTCAGAAACACATCGCTGTATTCTCTTATGATAGGGTGATCGTCAAGGCTTGGTTTGTCACCTTCAATTGTTTTCAACACCTGTATTGCATATAGGGGACATCCCTTTTGACAATACTTTCTCATTTGCAGAGCTGATATTTGTCTCACCGAGACAGGTTTTTGGATCCCTTGAAAGGTTATCTTTTTCCCTTCTTTACTTACACATTCCAAGTTTTTATGGTAATAGTCCAATCTGGCTTTATGGGCAACTAGCTAGTCCATACCAATCAACAAATCATACAATCCCAGGGGTAATAAGTTAAGGGTCGTTTGGGTGGGGAATTCACCCAACATTAATTGGAAGGCTGGTATGACCTCTGCTATCCTTCTTTTGGTGCCAGTGGCTAACTGTACCAACCATGGCTTGGTATGTTTTTGTGGCTGTAGTTTACACTTATCAACAGCTTTAGGGGCTATGTAACTCAAATTTGAACCAGGGTCAATTAAAATAGACACTAGATGGTTGGAAATCATACCTTCTATTTCCACTACTGAAGCTTGGTGGTCGGCTTGGTTATTATCCAAGGCTGCATAAATTTGTGGCACACTCCTGGCCACATCATTGATGGTAGTAGCTTCTTGGATTTTATAAATCCTCCGACTATTCTGTTTTCAGTGTGGACAGCCTATCAATAGATTTTCTTCCTTGCAACCCCAACATTTCAAAGGTTCTCTCTTTGGGTTATCAGTCTTCACTGATATGGGTCCAGAAGTTTTATTTCCGCTCAAGGAGGGAAAATTTTGCTGGTGCATACTCCAGGCTGGGAAGCTCATTCTTGGGTTCTTCTTATAGTTCTTAAATCCTGGGGATTTAATTCCCCTTTTCTAAAATCTTGAACTATTTTTCTATTTCCATCCTTCGTGAGGTTCTGCTCGATGCCCAAACTGTTCATGACAATAGGTTACCTTTCAAATAGCACCTTCTAGAGTCTTTGGCTCATCAAATTCAATTCTATTCCGATAGTCCTTAGGTAGCCCACTGATGAAGCGTTGCACCTTTGCCTTTTCCGCCTTGATATAGGGTACATACCTCAACAAATCGAGGAATTTGTTGACATATTCTTCTATAGTGAGTTGTCCTAGTTTGAGTTCATAAAACTCTTTAGTCTTTTTGTCGAAATATTTTTCTGACAGATACTTCTTTCGGAAGTATTTCTCAAACCGTTCCCAAGACAGGTCCTCTTCGCGAACCCCTTTCACATTCTTAAAGTCTTCCCACCAAATGGAAGCCTTTCCATTCAAATTGAAGGTGGCCACTCCGGCCTTCATATTTTCTAAAAATTCATGGACTTTGAAATACTTCTTTAGTCCAAGTATCCAGGCCTCTACTTCCTCTCCCTTCTTTATTTCACCGTCGAAGGAGGGTGGTTTGGATTTTCTGAATTCTTCGAATTTATGACCTTTGGAAGACTTTTGCTTCTTTTGTTTCCTTTGGGGATAGGAACTGGTTCTGCTGCTAGAAGATCCCTCTGAATCGCCAGCTTCCTTCTCAGAGGAATCATTCGACGCTCGTCCTTTACCTCTGGAGCGGACCTTTTTTGAGGTGCTCCTCTCAGTGTGACCACTGATATGACCATGTTTCTGAGTTTCAGGTTCATGCTGCATTTGTCTTTGTAGATCGAATAAAATTTGCAGTAAAATTGCGTTAATTTATGTTTGTTTTTCTTGTTCTTTCATCATCCTTTCATTGTCAGCCTTACAACTTTGTAATTCGACCATGAGGCTCCTCACAGTCTCAGCTAGACCTAGAGGGGTCCCTGCTGCCCTCCTTTCGTCAGACTCTTCATCTCTATTGTAGGAACCTTCTCCCACTTCTTGGCGAGTCACCATACTATGCGTTGATAATTTCCCGCGGTTGATCTTTCGCTTGTGTGAAAGAGGAAAAACACTGATTGTCAGTCAATATTTATATTTATTTATAACTGGTACATAATTCATATTTTCACATGTACACTCACACAATAGGGGTTTTTCATTCTTAACTTCGTCTTTTTTTTATTAGGAAGGTTAACACAGGGGGTTACTCTTTTTAAGAGTGTTCCGAACAGAGCTTCTGCGTAACTCGTTCATGAGCCCAAGCAGGCCAAGTGTTGTAACCATTCTCTGATACCAATTTGTCACATACCCACTTCGGCGTAATAATTTTTTTTTGTCTTTTCTCAAGGAACAAAATCCCTAAAAACCTACGGAGCTTAGCACAGGCTGCAGACGCCACCTCTGCCTCGATAGAGTCTCTACACGACCTCCCGGTCTTAAGGATCGTTCAGTTCCTTTTATGAGCCGAAGAAGCTTCTTTTAATTCCCGGCTGGAATCTCCTTCCAATCGACCCACAGGTCCTTTCGGAAACTCCCCTGTGTGAACAACACTAGGCGTGAACTCCACCCTCTCAGAGCAACCACAACGCTATGACCAAGGCCTATTCTAGAAGGCGCTTGTCATAACTCGCAATCTCTCGAGTTCATGAGTCGAAGCTCCTGAGTCTTCCTTCCGAATCTTGTGATATCCGAGATCACAAAATGGGTGTAGCTCCCTTCTATCAACACCCTCTGCGTGTGATCACCGGCTAGGCTAAATGCTAGCTCTCATCGTGACTTCGTGACTTCACGAGTCGAAGGGTTGAGCCTCCGTGCTCTTCTCGTGTGAACCTCTGAGACTTGAAAGTCAACGAGGGTTGACCTTCCCTTCATGCTTCTTGCAACTCGCCACTTCGCGAGTTGTAGCGTCGATTTCCCATGCTCTCCTGTTGCGATCTCCCGAAACGTGATAAGTCAACACCGGGTTGACTCCTCCCTTGATGCTTTTTGCTATTCGCAACCTTGGAGGTTGAAGCGTTCACGCTCTTATCCCGTGAGTCCCCGAGATGCGAGAATTCAGTGGAGTGTTGACTCCTTTCTCCAGGCGATGTGTGTCCACCTGTCAACCACGTGGGCCCCCACCTTGTGGTTTTTCCACATGTTCCCTTGTGCCTCATCTCTCAACACTTCATGACTTCTGATATCGAGAGGATATCCTCTCACCCTCTGAACCCCCGAATGTACGATATGCAATGGGGTTCCTGATCCAATGGTCCTCCCGCGACCTAGATCCAACGACTGTCTCCGCTCCTTGCTATTTCGCAACTTCGGAAGTTGTGGCATCCAACCTTGGCACCTTCCCTTCACGAAACCCCAATAAGTGATGTTAGATTTCCCTCTCACATTCTCGCTACTCGCGACTTCGCAGGTCGAAGGGTTGAACTCTCGTTCCCTTATCTCACGAATTCCCGAGATGCGAGAGGTAAACGGGTGTTGACTCCTTTAACTAGGTGACACGTGTCTGCCTATCTATCGCACGGGCCCACCTTGTGTTCCTACCACGTGTCCCTCATCCCCAGGTTCGACACTTCATGACTTCACTTCCCGAAGCGCTACCTCCTTTGTATCTCGACACCCGAAGTGCCGAGATCCCGATCTCCTCGCTACTCCTTATTGCAAATCGTGACTTCAGGACTTTCGGGACAAAAGTCTCAACTTCCTATCCGCCGATATGCCGAAATGCCAAAATTCTGACACGTCATCAACGCGGGTCCCACAATGGAACTTCCGCCTTTTTGGAGTTTTGGACTTTGCGATTTCGCGAATCCTGATGCTAAGATTTCGGTTCTTCAACCCATGAAACCCCAAAATACTGAGTTCCGATGCACTTCACCAATAACTGGCTCACACAAATCCTTTTGCCCCTTCGGGACTTCGCCTTTCGTGACCTCGTGACTCTTGAGGCAAGGGTTTTAACCCTTCAACTAGCGAATCCATGAAATGAGATTACGCGAGTGATCCAATGGTCCTTATCGACTCAGATCCTACGGTCCGATTTCTCCCAAACTTAAAACTTGAAAATAGGCTTACCGTAACTCCCCTGCTCCTCTGCAAGATTTGACGGCTCTCGGGACTTCGCGAATTCTCCACGGAGAATTTCGATCGTCCAATGCCTCCTTGACGACTCTTGCGAAGCGAACACAGTATTCCTTCGCTGCTATTTCAGGATTTCAAGAGGGTCATTCTTCCTTGTACAGGGTTACTAAGACTTGCGCCTTCAAATCCTTATCCAGGTTCTTGGTGAGATTTCTAAGAAGGGTGTCTCTATGGGGAGATCTATCTAGGGTATTACCTGAGACGGATAAGAGTATAGATTTCCTCGAGAACAGACTTGGAGTCTGACTTAATTCAATATGTGTATAAATAGAGATTTATAAAACATAAGACATACGCAGTCTTTCCATTATAAGCGTGCAACCACCATTTCTAAATCAAAAATCTACACAGGAAGTCTTATACGCAAATCATTCATAAAACTGCAAAGACTATGAGCATACATGTCATCATATAAATTTCAAGATGCAAGATGTAAAAACACTTATCATAAATAACACCAGATGTGATTGCAACTGCTGAGAGGGGTGCTCATTTCCACCCAACCGTAGGCTCAACGACTCCCAACGGATTTACCACTAGCCACCCCCGAGCTAAGACCACGATCCTATGAGACCGCTTCTCTGTTTTCCAGTGATCGAGAACGAAGGTTACTCTCCTTCTTCTCTGCTATCACTCACTCTGTGTTTTTCCAGAGTTCCTCTTCCTCTTTCCCTCACGTCTGCCCCTGATCGCCGACTCTTCCTGCCTTTTCTCTGTTCGGCGAGGTTGCGTGTGGCACGATTTTGCTTGCAGTGGTCAGGTCTGAGGACTCTATGGATGGGTGGTTCACCCCCTTCCCTCATTACTCATGAGGAGCCCTTTACCTAACAATCCTGACGAGTCATTTAATTCGGGGCCAACGAGCCGCTCTTGGTTCTCCGGGCTAGTGAAGTCCAAATACGGTATTGGTTTCAGTGTAAGTTAAAGCCACCTTTCCAGGTGCCTTCCACCACCTTTCTTTAGCCATCGTGGTCTCTTTTTCAGCATATCCCCTCTCAACAGTCCTGCAATATATATATTCATAATATTATTCACATTCATCAACCTTTTTCACAAGGTCCATTCACACCACACATTCACATTTTTGAGTTTTCCACAATTCATGGCCAATATAGTTATTTTTACAGACTGGGGGAAACAGGGTGTTACAACATGGCATGCCCAAGGAAATTGTATCCGACAGAGATACCAAATTCACTTCAAACTTTTGGAAATCCCTAATGGTCGGTTTCGAGACTAAATTGTTGTTCAACATAGCCTATCACCCTCAAACTGATGGACAAACAGAAAGAGTAAACCAAATAGTAGAGGACATGCTAAGGATGCATGTAATGCATCAGCCTAAGAAGTGGGAAGACTACCTACCATTGGTAGAGTTTGCCTAAAAAAATGATTATCAGGAATCCTTGAAGATGAACCCCTTTGAAGCCCTCTATGTTAGACAGTGCAAGATCCCAATTAGCTGGAGTAATCCAGTGGACAGAGTTACAATCAGACCCGATATGTTGAAATAAATGGAACAACAAGTAGTACAGATAAGGCAAAATCTGAAAATTGCTCAGGACCGACATAAAAGTTACGTCGACAAAAGAGAACTCCCTGAGAGTTCAAAGCTGGAGACCGTGTCTATCTCAGAGTTAGACCCTGGAAGAGTTCCATGAGAATGGGAGTTTGTGACAAGTTGGCACCTCGGTATTGTGGACCCTTTGAAGTCCTGTATAGAGTGGGAACTGTATCCTATAGAATAGCACTTCCTCCCACCGTAAAGGCACATAATGTTCTTCATGTTTCATTATTAAATAAATATGTACATGATGCTAACCATATAATTGACTAGTCTGTGATCCAGGTGGAACCAGAGGGATAATTCCTGCCACAACCCCAATTCATACTAGGAAGGAAGGAAACCTCACTCAGGAACTGAACCATTGCACAAGTCAAGGTGGAATGGAAACACTTTGGCCTAGATGAGGCTACGTGGGAAATGGAAGATGCCATGAGGTAGACATTTTCTATTTTGTTTACTTCTGTACATACATATCATGTTGATAGATAGAACATCGAGGGCGATGATTCCTTTAAGGGGGAGGGAATTGTAACACCCTATTTCCCCCAGTCTGTAAATATAAATATATGGACCAAGGGACTATGGAAAACTTAAAAGTGTGGATGTTTGATTTTATGGACCTTGTGTAGGAGGTCGATGAATGCAAATTTTGATTAGTGTAATAGAAAAGGTTATGTGTTGCATGAATGCTGAGAGAGGGGATGTGCTAAGATAAAGAGAGACCATGATTGCTAATGAAAAAAGGTGGTCACAGGGACCCAGAATGGTTGCGTTAACCTCCACCGAACCACTACCATGCTGGAGTTAATTTTACTCAGATCAAAACAACCCTCTGACCAGGAATGAATTCTCGTCAGGCTGGTAGGTGGGAAGGGTCTCCTCAAGAGTTAATGAGGAATGGGGTAGATTTCCCATCGATATGGATTCCAGACTTGACCATGGATGGGGGGATTCGAGCCACACGCAACCTTGCCGAGGGAGGAAAGAAGGGAAGCGTGGTGGACAGAGGGAGCGACCTACGAAGAAGTGAAGAGATGGGAGTAGATCTCTCGGGTCCGAGGAAGGATCGAAAGTGAACAAACAAGTTCCGATCACAGGGATTAGGGAGACAGAGAGAGGCAAAGGAGAGTAACCTTCATCCTTACCTATTCCTATACGGGAAGAAGGAGAGTATCCTTCTTCCCTAACTTTCGATGAGCTGGAAGTAAGAGATTGAATCTCAGAGCATCGTGGCCTAATCTTGGGGGTGGCCAGTGATAAATCCATTGGGAGTGATTGAGCCTATGGTTGGGTGGAAACGAGCACCCCTCTCAGCAATCGCTTCACGCTTTATGGTTCTGATAAGTTTTTTTATGCCTTGAACTCTAAATTGGAAATAATGGATGCATGCTTGTTTTTGTATGCCTGTAAATGGTTTCTGCATTGAATGAGTAAATTAAGAGTATTCTTTTGTGCTTGAGAACTTCTACATCTGCTTGAATTCCCTTATATTCTAGTTAAATTCCTTAAAATCACCTTCCCAGGGAATTGCATCCTTGTCCTAGAGTCGAGTGAGTACTTCCCTGATTTCAGAGGTCGAATTCCCGCAATAACTGTGAGGATAGAGTCTATTAATCTTAGGAGAGGTAGTGCAGATATGCACAGGCTCTCTGCGAGGCGAGAAGAGACTAAGAACCACCTAAATTCTAGACTAAATGAAGGAGCGCAACGCTCTTAATCCTTTAGAACTGACAAATCTTAGGAAGGATAGAGAGATTTAGGTATCGAAAATGAACACCCTTTTGTTTGGTAAGTTAGTGGATGAGATCTGGTCGGGAGGATTCAAGGTCTGTCACGGCCATCGGATTTGAAGAGGGAGAGCAGGCACTGATTCCTCTTCTACTTCAATTTTCGCAAGTTCGCACAATGGAAGAGTCGTAGTGTTAAGAACCAAACATCAATATAGCATATAAAAACCTCATGAAAAGTACTCAACGCCTTGAAAAAGAGATAGTTTCAGATAATAAGACTCTTTGAGGGGGCAACCTCCTTTTAGCCCACTTAAATGTTCAAGTACAAGATGATTCAAAATGAAAATGTCTCCTTGGTATAGATAGGATACTAGGAGGTATAATTACAAATAATGGCCTAAAGCCGACATAATTAAAATAACATTACTAATCTAAATTACAACTAATGGCCTAAAGCCGACATAAATAAAATAGCATTACTAATCTAATATGCCCCAATTAAGGG
>ML786773.1:444101-482205 GCA_009831015.1 Picea engelmannii | reverse complement strand
CATTACTAATCTAAATTACAACTAATGGCCTAAAGCCGACATAAATAAAATAGCATTACTAATCTAATATGCCCCAATTAAGGGGTAATGAGCCAATATTAGGGCTTAACAGATGTTAGTGGATGAGATCTGGTTGGGAGGATTCAAGGTCTTTCACGACTATCGGATTTGAAGAGGGAGAGCAGGCACTAATGCCTCTTCTACTTCAATTTTCACAAGTTCGCACAATGGAAGAGTCGTAGATTGGCGCGACTAAACTTCTGAAACCAGATGTTGCGATGTGATCTGGACCGTTAGATCAAGGAAGGTTGTGGACCGTTGATCCGATGCGAAAGGATTAACGCAAGGGGTACATGGGAATTCAAAATTCCCTAAGGACCGAGTTGTGGAGGAGAATATCTGGGCCGTCGAAATCCACGTTCAAACAACAAGTAGTGAGCATAGGAGGAAAACGGATCTGAGTTGTCAGATCTGAAGCGCGTGAACCAACAATCATTGGATCCGGGGAAAGGTGCATGAGACAAGTTCCGATTTGATTGTGGTCGTCCATTAAGGAGGACACGTGGTGAGATCTCACCATTTCGCTGACTCGTAAGGTAAGAAGGTCAAAGAGCATAACTGCTCGAACTCATGATATGTGAAATCACGATTTGATCGTGGTTGTCCATTAAGGAGGACACGTGGCGAGATCTCAGCATTTCGCTGGCTCGCAAGGCAAGAAAGTCAAAGAGCATAACTGCTCGAACTCGTGATTTGTTCGTGGTCATCCATTAAGGAGGAAACGTGGCGAGATCTCATTAGTTCCATGACTCGCAAGGTAAGAAGGTCAAAGAGCATAACTGCTTGAACTCGCGATATGCGAAATCGCGATTTGATCGTGGTCGTCCATTAAGGAGAACACGTGGCGAGATCTCAACATGTTGCTGACTCGCAAGGCAAGAAAGTCAAAGAGCATAACTGCTTGAACTCGCGATATGCGAAATCACAATTTGATTGTGGTCATCCATTAAGGAGGACACGTGGCGAGATATCAACACTTCTCTGACTCGCAAGGTAAGAAGGTCAAAGAGCATAACTGTTCGAACTCGCGATATGTGAAATTGCGATTTGATCGTGGTCATCCATTAAGGAGGACACGTGGCGATATCTCAACATTTCGCTGACTTGCAGGGTATAAAAATCAAAGAGGGAAGTTGTGAGAATTCATGACATGTGAAGTTCTGATTCGTATTGAAGTTAGGCTCCGGGTCGTAGTAAATGGTCACATGGGCGGAGGCCAAAGGAGGGAGCTAATGGTTGTTAAGCCCCTTTTGGAACTCGGGAGTTGGAGGAGTTGGGGTGCCGTGCATCATAAGTTCTAAAGTCACGAAATGCGACGCGCCGTTTAGGCTAAGACTATGGTCGCGGGTAGTGGTCACGTGGAGGAGGATAAGGGAAGAGCTAGCATGCGCTAGGCCCCTGTCGGATTTTGGAGATTTGGAAAGTCAGGGTAACTCACCTGTAGAATACCCGACATGCGAAGTCCCGAAACGCCTTTTGGGTAGGCGGGTGGTCATAGCCCATGGCCGCGTGAGAGAAACTCGTGCCTGGAACTTAATCGCATAGACCGGGTCACAAAAGGAACTAACGCCCGACACTCCGAGTTTTCACAGTAGGGCGAAGGGGAGGTCGTGTATGCCCTTAAACCTGCACTAAGAGACTGAAAGGTTATGTGTTTAACTATAAAACGAGACCATTTAGTCTTAGAGAATTGTTTGGCTTTAGAATTTGAGATTCTTCCCCTTGAGAAAAGCAAAAAACTTTATTCGTCATCGTGGGTGTGTTATAGGGGATAGAAAGAGTGTGTGAGAGAGTGTGGGAGGGAGAGAGAGCAAGACATAGAGGGGCAATAGAGAGAGCATGTGAGAGTCTGGAAGGGAGAGAGAGGAAGAAAAATGAGGGGGTAGAGAGAGAGGTAAATGTAGGAGAGAGGGGTAGATGTAGGAAATATAGAGGAGAGATAGTGGGAGGGAGGGCAAGGAGAGGTGAGAGAGAGGGATGAGGGTGTGAGAGGGGGAGAGAGAAAGACAAAGAGGAGGGGTCGAGAGAGTGTGAGAGGGAGATAGAGAGGGGGGCAGAGAGAGGTATAGTGAGAGGAAGGGAAGTAGAGAGGGAGACATAGAAGGGGCGTAGAGAGAGTGTGAGAGGAAGGGGGGATATAGAGGGAGTTAAATAGGGGGAATATAGAGAGAAAGAGGGGTAGAGAGAGAGTGAGACTCTGACTAACAACGAGGAGAGAGAGAAAGGGTGGGAGAGAGGTGGAAGAGAGAGGGGGGGATATAGAGGGAGTGGGTGTCAGAGCCTTAGGCATGTCAAGGAAATGTCTAGGTCTAGGTATTTCCATGCCTTGTGATGTCTAGATCTTGTCATGTGTAACAACCCAAGGCCGAGCCCCTACTGAATTGTAATTATGTTTATAGGCTGGTGAGCCAGATGTTAAGGCCAATGAGCCTGATTTTTGTATATGTAAATACTCACATCATTAATAAAAAATACATCGCTGCGTGTAGAACCTCCATGAAGAAATATATATGGGGGACTAAGCTCCACTAGGTAGGAAAGGGGCTAAGTGTCTAGGAATAGGGGATATGCTAGAGGGCTTACCTCTAAAGGAATAATATTATATTATTATTTCCTAAAGGCTAAGGTTTGACTTAACCGTGTTGTCTTAGGTTTTTGGGGAAAGGGGACGAGTGTTAAGTGGAGCTTATGCAGCTTCAGGGAGACATGTGTCAACTTAGGCGCATGCAATGTTTAGGTGGGAAAGTCAGCTCATTCGAGGGTTCCCTCACCACTCTCATGACTCTCATGATTCTCACCATCCTTCACGATTCGATCTATACTCTCGTGATGGTAGCCACCCTCGAAGTGTGCCATACTCCCCATTGAAGCACGTACCAAGATAGGAAGAACCTAGAACCTGAAAATATACTTGAGTTATCCTGTGCATTTCCTAGGAAGCCCGACACACCTATATTTTCCTGATCCTGTGCTATGTCTTAGTGGTTGGTTTTTGCTACCAATGCAGTTCCTTGGTTGAGCTTGGCTTGCTTCCATATTCCATGTCCTTACTCATTTTCAGTTGTTACCATCACCTGTGCGTTAGCCGAATTCTGTTGTTGACATCACCCGTGTCCGTTTGACATAAGAGTTGAATTGAAGAAGTAGGTTGTCAGGCCTGTGAGAAACTCTCCCCAGGTGAGAGAGTTTGTTGGGGAAGTGAGTTTTCTTGAAGGGAGTCTCGTAGAAACTACAATACTCTAAGACTTCTGGTCCAGCTTGTTGTTGAAGCCCAAGGAAAGGGAGGTGTAGTAGTCGATGGAATTATAATAGTGAAGGTGTACCCTCCTCGGGTGGAACATGCATGTGGAGAATGAGGGTCTGTGGGTGTAAGTGGCTCTTGGGATAAAATCCTTCATGTTGTTATGTGCGACTTCCCTGTTGTCCTTGACAAGCATAGGAATCCCTTACCCGATGGAGTTTAGTCCCAGCTCGGGGGTGACCCACTGCTAAGCGTGATGAGAAATGTGGTCTAGGTCTGGGAGGTTCGTGGAAGGTCTACACGCAGTTGGTGGGCCTCAATTAAAAGATAAGTACCCATTTCTCTGTTCATTTACATGCTATGTATTTATATATGTTGTTACATCTATGCTTTTGTCTGCGATTACTGCATGTATGCTTTTACTGTTATTTCTGCATTAAGTTATGTGATAGCAGAAACTAAATCATCCATTAAATATTGGTATGTGTTATTATCACTTCCGCAAGAATATGTGTATGTACAAAATGTTAATGTCTAGTTAAAATTGCATTAAAAATATATCCATATATATATGTGTGTGTGTGTGCTCGAGCATGTTAGTTTCCAAGGTAATGTTGCCCGACCTATCAGTTTAAGGCCGAGAAAGTTACAAATTGGTATCAGAGCTAGTTGGAAAAGATAAGGTTGTTTGGGTAGTGTTACCTGACAGAGGTTGATGGTTGAGGATGTTACAAATTGGTATCAGATCTAGTTGGAAAATATAAGTTTGTTTGGGTAGCATTACCCGGTAGAGGTTGATGGCTGGGGACATTACACCATGTCTAGGTCTTACCATGTATATGAGTGTGAGAGGGAGAGAGAGGGAGACATGAAAGGGGTGTAGAGAGGGAGAGTGAGAGGGAGACAAAGAGGGGTGTATATGTAGGAGAGAGAGAGAGAGAGAGAGAGAGAGAGAGAGAGAGAGGGGAATGATAAATAACAAATAACTTATAAGAGTACGTGCGTGCTCTTAGGGAACACATGCACATTCCTATAGCGTGTGCACACTATTGAGAATGCGTGCATGTTGCTAGAGTGCGTGCACATTCCTAGAGGGCATGCACACTCTTGAGAATGTGTGCACATTCTTTTGAATTTGTTTTTTTTTGGGCGGGATTGACATTGTGTAAGATGACTTGGTTGCCTCAAATTTAGGGTTAGGATGATAAACCTAGTGGTTCAGTCTGCAAATTGATAAAAACCTCCATTTTTGTGAGTACCTCTATATCTCTGTCTTTGATGTTATTTTTCTATAGGATAAACAATTCAGTTGTTGAAAAAACTACATACATAGATAGAGTCGGCTATGCAGATTCCAAATATATAGTTTTGTTTTTAAATTAATATTGTTTACTATTTTTAATCTATTTTTGTCTTCGCATATATCAAAATCCTAGAATACATACCTCTTTTATTTCTGCTATAACTCTTTGTCAGCTTATCAATTTCTCGAATGAGTTAAATGCCGCACTAGAGGAGACTGATATCTACGATCTAAAAATAATAATTTCTTTTGATCATGTGTAGACCCTCTTAGCCTGCATGAACAAAAGATGTTTTAATTTCAAGGATATATTGACTTTGATAATTAAAAAAAAATACAAAATTAATATTATAAATATACAAAAAACACATCGCACTAGAACAATGGGTTTTCTACAAGTATACAAGTTTTTGGAATGAAATTCTATCGTTAAGGTAATCATGCACGAACAAAGACATATACCTTATAACAAAGACATATACCTTATATTTTGTTGGAAAAATAACATACCACTCTCATAAAAAATCAAAATTGACATAATTATTAACAATTTCTATGAATAAAAGTTGTATACTCTGAAAGCTAATTCAATTTCCTACATTTTGATTTTCTTACACCATATTCAAATTCATTGTAAAAGTACCTTGAATAATCGCTCCAAGTTAACATATTGATATTTTTCCATGTTTCCATTGCCACTAACGCGTCATGAGAGCCCATCATTAGCTTGCACACACCCAAAAGTTAGAGAGGTGACCTTGAGATACTATAAAAGATTTCATGCCAACATTAAATATGAGATTAGGGAGAAAAGAGGAAACACCTCATCCAAAGACATTGATGCAAAAAGAAGAATCACATCATCCAAAGACACTAACAAAATTATTGTCTTGGATAATGGACAAGGTTTTTTTTTGGAAGTTGTGATACATAATACTTCACACAAATATACTTCTATTGGAAAACCAAATCTATCATGGATAAATTGGTTAAGGATCAAAGTATTAGGCACATTAAAACCTTATCCAAGAAGTTGGTGAAGGAGATAAACCTACATTAAGTCTAGGACACATTAGATTTCCTCAACAAGAAGTATGAATCCTTAGTGAAAATTCTTTGGAATATGGAAACATTTGGGCAACCACAACAACAAGCAAACAACTCTCTAAACCTAGAGAAATCAATAGACTCCAACAAGCTAATCACTTATGTGAATTTAGATATGGAAGATGAGATTCATTCACAAGATCAAATAAACCACCCAAACACATGAAAATGGAAAAATAACTCTCTTTTATTCCTTCTCCATCCTAACTATTACAACCCAAGTTCAACCCCTTATAAGATTTTCGAAAACGGCAGTACACAATGAACTCTCTTCTAGACACAACTCCTTGTAAAATTTGAGACAACTGAGTGAAAAGTTATGACCCTAAAAAAACCCAAAAATAATTGCATCATTATCTCATACCAATCCTTTTCAAAGTGTAGTGTACACATTTAAATAAAATAAAAAACAATTTATTAATATATAATATTTAATTTTTAAAGTAAATATTGGTCAATTTTAAAGAACAATGATATATTTATTACTGTTCTGTTACTAGAGATCAAAATTCCTATATACCTCAACTTAGGATAGGATTGGTTTGGCAAAATGAAAGGGTGAATACTCTTCTCCTCATTTCTTAAAAAACAAATTGCTTCTGATTAACGGAAAATTTATATTCATATATACTTTATATCATTGTACTTATTATAGATATTAGGAGGTGTTTCCAAGTATCTTCTTCAATACTTGTCTTTGGACGGTCCTTTACTTTTACTCCCCTTTTTCTTTACTTAATCAAAATACTTAATCAAAACTCTACATCATTATCACAATACATATCAAAACTTTACATCATTATCAGCATTTACTCACTTTCTTTCCTTTTCAAAGTCCTGCGTCTGCTACAATCCTCATGTCTTCCTCTCTATTCGAAACTCATACCATCAAACTTTCCTCTAAACTGCATTTTCAGGCTCAAAATTGTGCATTTCCATTTGGTTCTTTCTTAATGTCCACTTTAACTTATTTATGCTTGGCCAAGTATTTAACCTTTTTACATAAGTTTTGCTCTTAATTTTGCTGCAAGTTATTTTTTCTGTCCAGCAGTGCAACCTTGTCTTTTAAACAAAGTTTCAGGTCAGTTTTATTTTCTTTGGCCGTGGAACCTTCTCATGTACAGAGACTACTTCCATGGCCAGATGGACTCATTCCCCATTGTTAGTTCAAGATCGTTGTGCTATTGTATTGTTGTCAATGGCAGTTGTAGTTTGTATGGATTTATTTGTAGCCATGGCGAAACGAAAGGTCATGGAGCCAACATTTTTTATTTTATTATTGATGTTGCTTACTTTCTTGAGTTCGTTAAGATAATCAGCAAGTGCTGCAGGTATTATTGTGAAGTGACATACAAGCGAAGGAGTGCATCGTTTTGGCCTATTTCAATCTACAATTTTATTCCCTCTACATGTGCAGTCTGGTCCCCTGTGATCTCCTCCATTCTTATTAGCGAATGTACCTGTGAGCGATAAAAACTGCATAGATTTTAAATCGCTGCGACTGTGATAGATAAGAGATGCATGGATTTAAAATCTATGCACACCCACTTGACAGCCAATTCAAGCTTGATCAAATTCAGATTTTAATACTTTAATCTTGGCATGGATTTGGATTTTATAAACAATTCCAAGCGATAGTGCTGGCGGGCCAGATTCAGAACTGATCTCCAGCAATAAATTGAGGGTCGAACAGAGTCTGGAATCACAAGGAACTTAAGCCATTGCCTGGAATCACAGGATTACTTAAAGGCATTGGAGGCCATTGCAGTGCAATGGCAGCTATTTGTAGCATACATAAGTTAGTGCTCGTTGTCGCTCTGTTACTCACAGGCGGAGCTGCTGTTGTGGTAATGCTAGTCTCAGCCGATCAAATTCCACAACCTCCGTCGCCTTCGCCCTCAGTGACAAGCTATTTCAAGACCATGGCGTTTGATGAAGGCTTTTCCAATTCCTGGAGCCCGGGGCATCAGAATATCTCCCATGATCGAAAATCCGTGACGCTTAGAATTGATAGATATTCTGGTCAGATCTTCTTCTACTCTACTCCTTCATGCACTCCATTATTCTCCCTGGATCCTATTGCATGTTAATTCATTTGGTTCTGCACATAACAAAATACAAAAACTCCCTTTGATTTTTGTTGCAGGTGGCGGTTTTAAGTCGAAGGAGGTTTACAAGTATGGCTTTTTCAACGCGGCAATGAAGCTGCAAGCTGGTTACACGGCAGGGATCGTAACCACATTCTATGTAATAATTAATTCCTTTTCTTAGATTCGTCTTCCAAAATGCAATTTATGTATTGACTGGTTCATTATAACATTCGTGCGTTTGCATTGGTGTGCAGTTGACTAATAGTGACGTATATCCTCATCGGCACGATGAATTAGATTTAGAGTTTCTGGGGACGATTCCAGGGGAACCTTACACAGTCAATACAAACATCTACGGAGACGGCAGCGGTGACGGAAGAGAACAGCGGTTTCATCTTTGGTTCGATCCCACGAAAGGCTTCCACAATTACAGCATCCTCTGGACTCCTTATCACGCCATGTACGTTACTACGCGTCATATAATTCAAATTCGTCCATTAATTGATAAGTGTTCAGAGTAAGTCCAAAGACTCACTACCCATCTGTATGCTTGGCTTGAGTGCAGGTTTTTCGTGGACAGCATTCCCATCCGACAATTCCGGAGGCTGAAGAGTCTGAAAGCAGTGTACCCGTTGAAGCCAATGTCAATCTATGGAACCATGTGGGACGGATCCGACTGGGCAACCGATGGCGGGAAATACAGGGCAAACTACAGTTACGAACCCTTTCTCTCAACTTACACCGACTTCATAATCAGCGGTTGCAGGGCTGAACAACTCGATTGCAACCCCGGGTATTTGGATCGTCTCATCCCGCCTACACTCTCCAAGGCTCAGAAACGAGCCCTTAACTTTGTGAGGAGCAACTATATGACTTACGATTATTGCCAGGATGTCTCTCGATATCCCAAGGGTTTGCCCGAGTGTCCACGCTTGTCTACTCCTTATCATGATGCCTGAACATCTCTAGATAGCTTAAACCTTTAAGTAACCTATGTGCCATAATAAAATCCTGCGTGTCCCTGTGAAAATGTAACGTTGTTTGCTTGCTTCTGCACGGCTTGCTCTGTGTATCGCCGCATTCATGCAATATATGAATTTGCATGCCTGTTATTGTGTATATTTTCCTTCATATCTTTCTCGTAGGAAGACCAGCGAATACTTTATGAGATATTTCTGATGTTGATGAATTATTATTCACGTTTTGGTGTTTTTACAGTTATAATTTTTAGTTGAAGCAAAAAGAATTGTTGGAACTTCAGATTTGAGTGATTGAGTATGCATAATTTTAGTGTTTTAAATGTTTTTCAAGGTGTTGAATCTATTTATGCATTCAAAAATACAATTTAAACAATAAAAAATGATTATTTCACTCAAATATGTTTGGCCTCATTAGGATGAAAAAATTCAAAAGGTCGAATGTTTAGACAAAACCATTATTATTAGTAAAAATCCATGTTTACTTTAGTTCTAAGAAGCTCCATAGGAATCAAATCTCTGGAAATACAAATTCATCTCTAGAAATGCAAACCCAAGTGTTGAATCCATTTATGTATTCAAAAATGCAATTTAAACAATAGAAAATAGTTATTTCACCCAAATCTGTTTGACCTCATTGGGATGAAAAAGTTCAAAAGCTCAGCCATTATTATTAATAAAAAACCATCTTTACTTTTACTAAGAAGCTGGATAAGAATCAAATCTCTAAAAATGCAAACCCTTCCTCCTTAACTTGTTCTATTTCTTAAGAATTAATTTTTTTCTTTTTAATAATGTCCGAAGCAATATTTAGACAAAACCATTATTATTAATAAAAAACCATCTTTACTTTTATTAAGAAGCGGAATAAAAATCAAATCTCTAAAAATGCAAACCTTTCCTCCTTAACTCGTTCTATTCCTTAATTTTTTTTATTTTTTTATTTTTAACAATGTCCAAAGAATTTGAACTCACTAATCGTAGTAAGCTTGTAAGTGGAGCATTTGAACTTACTAATCGTAGGCACACTTCAATCGCTCCTGGACTTCGATCGAGCTGAGATGGTTCAATTGGATAGTAAGAGTCAGCCACAACACATGGGTGCGAGTGTAACTATTGCCAACTACATCGTTACAATATTCACAGGCCGCAGGTCACAAATTTATGAGATGTCATTCAGCACTAAATGGTTCCTTTTGCATTGCGGTTTCTATATACATGTACTTACAACTCATATATCTATTAACGTAATTTTATTATTAATATTATATCAAATTTTGGTTGGTTTATCTATTTAAAATTTTATATAATAATATTTTTAATTCAATATTAATTATATAAATATGTTTTTAAAATCTCATTAAAAGTTATTATTTATTATTTTAATAAATATAAAAATATATAAAAATGTTTTAGTATGTTTTAATATAATAAGTTTTCTTAATGTTTAAAATATTAATTTTTATTTTCAATTTATTTAAATGGATTATCATTGTTTCCAATTTTAAAATTCCTACATAGAAAATGGGTTGATTGAAATTTGAAAAATAAAAAGTTCAAATTTGTTATTATATAAAATAAAATTAAATAAAAAAATGTTAATTTGGTATGGAAAAAATGTTAATTGAGTTTAGTTTATGTAGTGTGGTAGTGGGATGAACATTGTAAGGCTTCTAGGGACACTTACCTACTGCATGCTCCTTGGTCATATTTAATAATAGAACGAATGAAGAGCATAAGGAGGAAACAATCAGTTGAGCAAACGAAGATGTTGGGTGTGGACAAGAGCACCTTGGGGCACAGTGGCAATGTGCGTGCCCAAGGGGGAAAACACCATTCTTTCCTTGTGACGGATGACAAAGAATTGGGTTGCGTTTAGGCAAGGGAGATGCAACTTGGGAACACACCCAAGGAGTGGACTTGTCTACCCTTGACAACATGGCCGCATCAGAGAGGTTAAACAATTCCATCAACACACACACACGAAGAGTCGCGATGATTGGCACAAGGAAGAGCATGAGACAAGGGGCGTGCACCCAAGGATGGGGCACAGCAGTCTAAGAAAAAATGGTTGATGGGTGTGCGAGATTAGATGTGCACACTGGGTCCACAGAGGGGTGCGATGGTCGGTTGAGTGTGACAATTCACGAAGGGGCGCGATGCACTAAAGAGATGTGATGCACATAAGAGACGTGGCATTTTGCATAAGTGACTCTTGGAGTCCATATAAAAGCAAGGGCGCACAACCAAAAGAAGACAAGGAAAACCAAGTAAAGAAGAGACAAGAAGCTTTGCGGTTAGGTGCACTAGTGGGGCGCACCTTAGGTTGAGGCAAGGAGAAACGACAAGGGGGGAGTCTTAGTGTGACAGGACCACAAGTCTGGATAGTTTTGGTGTATGAGGAAAAGTCCTGAGACTCTTCCCTTCTATGTAATTGGGACAATAACGCCCTCTTTGTAAATATTTCTTTTTGTTTTGAAATATAAATAAATGAAGCTAAAGCCGGGTATTAGGCATCGTTGGTGTCACTCGCACTATATATCTGTCTCTTATGTTTCACATGTTTTTTGTTGTATGCCAAATTGATTAAGTGTTAAACTAAGTTAACAAATTTCTAAGTATACAATTGAGTTGCATAGAGTAAGGATGTGACTCGTCTGTAGCCTAAAAAAAAGTATGGGTATGCTCTAAGTGAAGAGGTTTAGTCTGGGTGAAGTATCCTTGGTTGAGCCAAGCTGCCAAGGGAGAACCACCACGGTGTCGTACGTCCACGAGATGCTAAGGTTGGACTTGGGCATGACTCTTAGGGGTGTGACATATGATATCATAGTAGTTTTGTAACGAAGGGTTTCATAGAAATAGAACACACAATATGACATATTTCACACAATACAAAAGTGGGACAACCAAGGGTGGTATGACTCCTTGGACAGATATTGATGAAGTTGTATGACAAAAGAAGGCCATAGATGACTCAAAGTAGGATGAGTCAAGTGTTCCACCGCGACCTAAGGCAAAAGAGTCTTGGTTTGAGAAACGAACCATGATCTGCAGGGACTTGCAATGAAGCATCTTGGAACCAAGTGGTGGACCAAGAGGAATTCCCACACAGTCTGTGAAATATGAGTGCAACACAGGTATGTTGCATTGTGATTCTATTTGTCTTTTTTACTTAACACATAAAGAGTGGCAAGGACTAGTTTGTAGCAAGCTATGAAGGGTTGGTACATTGGGTGCCTTGGGTGGAAATTTTGGTAGCCAAGACCCTTAATTTTGTTTCATGGATCTAGTTATCAACGAAAGAATAATGAAAAATTTGGTTGACTCAGGTGCCTCACACAAATTTTTGAAGAATGAGGTAGCGAAGGAGCTGAGACTTAGAGTATCCCTGTGTGGAGTTGCGATGAAGGAAGTAAACTATAAGGAAAAGGAAAAATCTGGTGTTGCCTCCTCAGTTCACATTCGACTTGATAAGTGGGATGGTCGGGCTAACTTCACAATGATACCTATGGATGCTTTGAGGTGATTCTTGGGAAAGAGTCTGTAAGAAGGATGCTTTCGGTCCTCATGCCATGGATGGACAAGACAATTATACTTGGTGAACAAAAGGCTCGGGTTGTGCTCACAACTACAAGGAAGTCCAGTGGAAAGGTGCAACTTGTGTCTACATTGAGTATGAAGAGAGCAGTAAGGAAGAATGGATCACATATTTAAGCAACAATTGTTGGAGAGGTTCAGGAGGATGCAATGGGGGCACCCATTCCAATGGATCTCACTGACTTGTTGGGTGATGTTTTGGACATAATGCCATATGGGTTGCTGAAAGTGATCCCACCGCGATACACTTCTTACAGTCCAAAATTCCACTCATGCATTTTTTACATTGGCCTACTCATTTACACATTTTCCAACCACTTTTGTTGATGATCCTCTAAAAAAACATATTTTTGTATGGTGTGCATGCCCTGATACACATGCAACGCACGCACATACACGACCTGAATACCTGCTAGCCCACGTATACTCAAAAAAGTTGCAAAAAAAAATAATTATGTGTTTCCGACAGAGTTTACGGGCTATTTTGGGTTGCACAACCATTTTACCTCCCATATCCCTTCTGACAACCGAATAACCATCATTTCTCTATAGCAAGTGAACTCTGCCAAAATTTCTCCCTTTATCATTCCAATCCTTTGCATCCTGTTATGAGTTTTCAACCTCAACATTCCCAATCATTCATCCTCCTCATACAAGACATCCATTTCCTTCTATTGGCATGTTGGTTGTGATGATCTCATTTTGGGATTGGTGCACTTGGAATATTGTTAGAGGATCCCAGGAGAGGTTTGCAGAGCAGCCTGAGCAAGATTAAGGTTGTATCTTACCATCTTGTTTTCAATAAAAAATAACTTTCTTGTCCCAAATCTATGTGTCTTCATGTTTATATTGCTAAATTGCTTTCATGAATATTTAGGCCTTTAAATGATCTTGGATATTATGCATATTGCAATATTCTTGATACAATATATTATGCAGAACAAAAAATATCTAGAAAAAAATGACAGAATAATAATGATATATCCAGAAACAATATCATAAGAACACCATAATAACACCAAAATAATCATCAAGAAGAGAAACATTATTATGATAGCAATGTTCACTTGCCTCTTTGAGGGGGAAACCTCCACTAGAGTGGAGCTCTATTACAATAATCTCGAAGACAAAATATCCAATACCTCCTACTCTTATTTATACTAGTTCTACCTTCTAAGGAAAATTCTAGAGGAAGATCTTTCTAGAAGCAAAAGCTTCTATTAGGTCTTCTTACATTGACTTATTCTTCTTTCTTTGTTAGGCCTTATTAATTAATGTCAACCTTTATTAAATAGAAAACATATCCTATTAACTAACGACCCATGGAAAGGGGTTAGGATTGGATCCTAACATGCCCTCCCCCTTCAAAATTATACTTAGTCATTTTATTTTCTTCAAAATTCAGCTCAATAATTTTAATAATGTGATTCAATGTTGTTGCATGGCCCTCCAATTCCTCATCGTAAGGATACTTGTGGAATTTAATTGACAACTTGAAACTCTTTCCTAACTTTGCAAATAGGTTGTTGTCTAAAAATAGAAGTCTCCCTCCCAAAACCCCCACTGAATGATGATATCTGAGCAATAACACCATTTTTCCATGGTATCCAACTTTTATCACCGTGTAGTCATGGAACCATATTCCAAACATAATGAGTATTATACATACAATATTAATTGTTTAAGTGAGAAATATTAATGAGGTAATGATAACTACACATACACATATTACAACCTCCCTAATTAATATCAATAAAGATAAGTTGATGCTCAAACACAATGGCGTATCAATTCCCTACATAAACCTAGAGCCCTAGTTATCAAATGAAAGGATATTTGGTCTAGGAGCATGGACCAATAAGGTGCTTCAACACCTATACTTTCCCTTCCAGAACTTAGACCATGTCAACAATAAATATAAGGAGTTGTTCCTTCTATAAATATTGGGGTCAAAAGGCCTAGACTAGGACATGGATTGAACCATGATCCCCTATCCCTAGGGATCAAATAATGAGGGATACATAATTTATCTTCTCAACATTTCACCGTATTAAATTTCCTAGAAACCACCCAATTTTCCTCTGATATCCCTTAACCATCCAATGGCAAAAGTTTGATCTCTCAATAACATAATTGATGCACTAGTAGTAGCAATCCTATAACTGTACAAAACCCAAACCAATATTTGAGTTGGATCAATGCCATAGTCTATAAAATAGGGATATAGCTTAGAAGATGATCATTACTACATAGTCTATAAAATAGGGATATAGCTTAGGAGATGATCATTACTACATTTCATTTTCCTTTGTCATGTGCAAAAATATAAGTCGAGGCAAAAATAATTAAGTAGAGTTGTAAGAAAAAATTAAATTATCATAACCGATTGCAATTTAGAAAGTAGTGCATCATAATGTCCTTCATATAAAATTATCTTGCCAACTCTTCCTTGCACCATTCTATGAGTTTCTCTGAACTTCCTCTATGTATAAGATCATCTACATATATAACTAAAATAAGTAAATTAGAATGATCAACCAAATAGTAAAGATTTGAATATGCATCTATCTTAGTGAAAACACAAACCTAAAATATACTCATTGATCTTGGAGTACCATGCACATGGTGCATGTTTCAACTCATAAAGGGCCTTATTCAACCTACAAACATGGGTCTCACACCCATGCACCTCGAAGCCTCTTGGTTGGTTTATGTATACCTCCTCCTCATTCAACCCATTGAGAAATGTTGTCTTTACATACATTTGATATAAACTCCAATCAAAGACTATTGCTAAAGACATAATAAATATAATATAGGTATACTTGGTAACAATAGAAAAAGTATCCTCATATTCAACTCCCTCTTTCTAGGAGAGCCCTCTAGTCACAAACCAAGCTTTCTATTTCTTTATGCTTCCATATGTTGCATCCTTAACCTTGTACAACCACCTAGAGTCAGTCATTGACTTCTCCTTTGGTCTAGGAACTACCTCCCACACATAATTATTCATGATGGAGTTTTACTCCTCCATAATGGCATTCTACCGTACATGCTTTCATATTTTCTACTCATAATTGGAAGGTTCTATATCAATAATGGGAGACATAAATGCAACATAAAAAAGGGGAATTTTAAGGAGGAATGCTTACCTGAAAGGATGTATATGGAGAAAAAACTTTCTTTGTTTCCTCCTATAATGCATGGGTGACCCATTTAGGATTTCTTGTTGAAATGGAAGGTAAATATGAACCCCCTACAACCTTAAAAGCTTGTTGATCCAAATCTTTTATTTTTTATTTTTTATGATTTCTATTGATCTATTTTTGGGATAACAAGCACTTCTACCTCCATGGTCATTGTTGGATGTTCTTGAGACTTAGAGGACCATGCATCCTCATCAAATTTGACATCTCTACTCACAAATACATTCGATTGAGATGGAATGTAGACGTTGTAAGATTTTTGTGTCTCACTATAACCTACAAAGATGCTCTTCAAACTAGAAGGTTCCAACTTGGTCCTTTTCTCATCAAGATCATGAATGTAGAAAAGACAACTAAAAACAGGAAGATGTGAAACCTAAGGCTTCTCACCTATGAATGTCTCCTATGGTGTATTTTCCTTCAAATATCTATGGGGTCGCCTATTAAGAATATGGACTATTGTAAGGCATGATTATGCCCAGAGATACATGGGTAGACATAGATCATGAATAATGTATTTGGATATTTCTATGATACATCTACTCTTCCTCTTCACAACCACATTCTATTGAGGGTTATAGGGAATGATGAACTCCTTGACTCATTCTTCCTTGCAAAAGGTATGAAAATCCTTGGAGGTATACTCTCCTCCGTTGTTAGACCTTAAAACCTTAATATTTTTACTTGGTTGATTTTCCACAAGATCCTTAAACTCTTGAAACTTCCTAAAAACCTCATCCTTGGTCTTCATGAAGTAAATCCAGAACTTCCTAGAAGAATCATCAATAAAATATAAATATTAAATGTTACTTGATAAGGAAGCTGAAGACATGGGTCCACTTACATTTGATTGGATTAGTTCAAGAATATCTCTTGACCTATGCTCACTACTAGGAAAAAAAACCTTCACATCTGCTTACAGAGTGAACATCCCTTGCACAATCCTTTCTTCTCAACCTTGAAGTATGGCAATCCCTACACCATGTTCTTCAAGATTGGAAACACTCCATAGTGCAAGTGACATACTCTCTTTTACCAAATCTCTCACAAGTTGTCACTATCATGCTCTAGAGATCTCACACTATCCATTTGCAATTTGTATAGACCACCCTCATGAACACATTTGATCAACACCTAACCAATATCCAAGCATCTCTTCTAGATTAGGACTTGTTGATCATCAAACTCAACCATATATCCAAGATTTTACATCATTAAAACTGAAAGGATATTTTGAGTTAAGTCAGGTACATAAAAACATGAGTGAGCTCAAGGATATCACTCGATGGAATCTAGAATGAGATGGATCTCACTCCTAAGACCTGCAATTAGACACTTTGAATCATCACCAAGTTCCACTTGCATTATTTCATACTACTTCTGAAGTTTGTTGAAGGCCCTATTGTTAGAGTTCATATGTTTGGAGGCTCCGCTATCCACATGAATGTTATTAGAACTAGACTGATCATCAAACTGGGTAACCCTAGAAACCATATCTGGACAAAAATTGGAAACAAAATTGGAGCAAGAAATCATTTGACCAAAAAATACATAAAATATTCAATTTTTGAATATATGTGTGTGTGAATGCATGTGGATCCAAACCATTATACACAAATATGCAAAGTTTCTCATGTATATTTAAAGTAAGGGTGTATATAACCAAAATAACACCAAGTCCAATCCATATATGAACCAAAATGCATCAACAAAGAGGCTCTACATGGCCTGTAGAGTCCAAAAATAAGCAAAGAACTAGTTAATAGCTATAGGATAGACTCTAGACTCTACAATATAATCATATACGAGAATATTCAATCATATGAATTCTCATCATCTACATCTGCGACATGAATAGACTCTAATATGGGATTCTAGTTTGGTTCCCTTGGCCTTGAAGGTACCCATACACCATTTAGATCCTTTAGCTATGGAAGTGGGTCCAAATCCATCCAAGAAAGATCTTCATTAACAAATGTTGGTGGTCGGGTCCCTACAACCCACTCTGACAAGGAATCAAAATCATCCAAGACTATACTACTTGATTTAGGGGTCTTGTTCAATAGTTGGTTTCTCCTCTACCTAAGGTTGTACTAAACATAAACCATATAATTCAACCATTTTTGTTCCAAACGCTTTGGCTTATTGGTGTGTATAAGCTAAAAAACACTCCAATTGCGTTCACATCCAAAAGCACTGCATGTCTGGCTCAATATCAAAATTGACTGTCATAACCAAACAAACAACCTCATATGCAATAATTGATGAACAATTTTTTTGTGATACAAGTTATATATAATTTGTTTTAGGCTAGTAGTATTTCAAATTTACTAACACATGCCTCACATCAGAGCATGAAGGATTTATATAAGTGTTCTTATTCTTAATTAGCTCCTAGAGGATGATTTACATGGTTTAGACAAATAGAGACATCCATCAACAACTTCCAAACTACAATAGTATATGGATTGACCTTTCATGGTATGATAGTTATTCATCTTCCTCAAGCACCTCTTTATGACCCCCAAAACAACCTACTATGTTGCAACTCATGATTGAGTAAGACAGTCTGATGTCTTGATACAACAATCCTTGAAAGATTCTGGGAGACTTTAAGCACCTGTTTAACAAACTCACAACAACATACTATTATGCAACCCCTTATTGAGTAGAAGATTCTTCTATATTGATAGACCGGTCTTCTATTTAGGCTAAGTTGTAGTAACTCACAATCTATGTTTATGTAACTGTGTGTTAGTAACTTATCCATAGCTTCCACCATAACCAACAAAAGTACCTCTCAAGCAATTACAATTATTTGGTGGTGATGTATGATGTGGTTAAGGATGGCACTATAGAACTTGAACTATTTATATTATCATGTAACATACTACCTGAAATATATGTTGGAGTCCAATATCAAAATTTTAAATAAATCCTCAAGATTGTAATTCCTTTTTTATCCTAAAAAAAAGCAGGGTAGTCAAGAATTTTAATCCTCTTGAAACTCAACAAGGAAAAAATTGAGATCTATGTCCAACAATTCCTTTCTTTGATACTTTTAGTTACATGAACATCATAATGACCTTCTTTATTGGTTAGTCATCCATGGTAATACAAGATGAAGTAATGTGTTGGCAAGATTTAGCATTTAGTAGTTGTATTTGTTTTTCCTATTATCTCTTGGTATCATCTTCCTCATCTGCTATGGGACTAGCTGATATATTAAAAAACCCTATTCATTTTCAAAATCATCTTAAATTTGTGAAGTTTCAATGAAACATGCACAAAGAACCTAGCTAGTAGAAATTCACAGAAATATTGCAAAAGAAACAAAGAGAGATAGACAAGAATGAGAGAAAGAATAATGAATTGTATTAACCATTATTCCACACTCAAAGAGTGGGTAATTTACAATATATATATATATATATATATATATATATATATATATATATCACTAGTACATTTGGGTCAAATTGTGACGGCGCGTTCGACACAATTGCCACTTTATATTGTCGGGAGATTGACAAACAACGAACCCCATTTAAAGTCGTTTCACATGACGTCGCTTTTCCGACGCCATATATATCGTCTATGTTGCGATGTTTCATGCAGACACATGTCATCTTAGATTTGACTATCCAAACCCCATATATTCGTCGCTACAACGATGCCAGAGACATCATAATTCTGACGTCCCATTTCATCGGTCTCCACTACGTGGATTCCATGGGAGAGACGTTATGGACATCGGAAGACCAACGGAGCTTAACGTCGGTTGAGCGATGGTAATCTATATACCAATGACATGGACACCACAGGGAGCTACGTTATGGACATTGTAATACCAATGTATGGTAACGTCACTGAACCGACGTTAAGCTATATATCAACGACGTACACTCCATGGGAGCGATGTTATGGTTGTCATAATACCGACGTATGGTAATGCCGCTCAACCGACGTTAAGCTATATATCAACGACGTGCATGCCATGGGAGAGACGTTATGGATGTCGTAATACCGACATATGGTAATGTCGCTCAACCGACGTTAAGCTATATATCAACGACGTACACACCATGGGAGTGACGTTATGGACGTCGTAATACCGACGACCTGTAGGTATTTAAAAAAAATGTCAATTTATTTTTCCTTTTTTGATATTTTTAAATTTTGCAACTACAAAATGTTAATCTTTCATTTTAGCCTATTCATCTATAAAATATTTAGTAGATCCTCTAAGGTATATATATCTACTACTAAAGTGAATCTTTAGTAAAGTGTTTTGAGGTGTGGCACTCAAAATTGATGGTGAGATATTTTAAAGAACTTCCATGTTTTGTGATATGGGGACCGTGGGTAACCAAAAATAAAATGATTTTCGAAGACAAGTCCTTGGAAGTTTCTATTGTGGTGCAAAAAATTCAAATCCTCTTTAAAGAATATAGAAAAATCACAATGAGACCATCTCACATAGTTATTAAGGAGCCTACTAATTTAGATTTTATGAGAAGAATGAAATGAATACAGATTATTACAAGATGCTTAACACAAAATAACATAGATACAATAAAATTGGTTTTCTATTCAATAAGGAAATAAGCTGAAACTGTAAAATGCAGCGGAAAACAAGCTCGCTGGAATGGTGGCGGCTTATCTCTGAGAAGAGATGTGACAGCTACACTCATTCACAAGAAGATGATTACAATAAGGATATGAAGGCATTTTTACAATAAAAAGGAATGTCAAAAACCCTAGACATCCAAAAACCTAACCTTAGGAGATGATGCACCAAAAGTAATGTGGGCCTCGTTTGGGTAAGTCAGTACATCAACTTCCCAGGGTCGTAACTTTTGCATACGATATCCATTTTAGGCACATGATAGCCCATTGGAAAGGTCTATCCAAGGACTACACATTTTGATGCTATCTATCAAAAGTCATTTCTAACTATGGCAAGTCCTAAAAACGTTGTTTAGGGCCTCAAAACGGCCCCGCAAGTCGGGGACTAAAAAACTAGGAAAACAAAAACTACCAAACTCGAAAACTGCCAAAATGAACCAGTTGGAATAGGTGGGAGGCCACCGACATCCATATGGATCAATCCTCCCACATTAGGAAGCAATTTTCTCCATTGTGTTGATTTCCCCCATAAGATGAGGAAATTTCTGCTGAATTTGGCCCCGGGTGAGCCACTTGCCTTGGTGCAGGAGCTACCCTGCTTTGACAACTTGATAAAGCTGGATCCTTTGTTGTCGGGTTCCCTTGATCTGTATGTCCACAATATAATCATTGGATTCCTTTTGCATGTATTCAGGGTTGATCTCTATTGGTGTCAACTGCTTTTCTATCTCGGAGGTGTCCAATAAAGGCGGGAAATATGGCCGAAGGAGAGCCACGTTGAAGACTAGGCCAAGGAAAGGGGAATGTTGAGCACAAAATCATTGTCACCCACAACCTTGGTGATGGTCTATGGCCCATACCAGAGTGGGTAAAGCTTCCGATGGGGCCCTATAAGGTGTTCTTTCTGCAAGTGCAACCAAAATTTGTCGCCCACCTAAAACTTATGTGGAACCCGATGTTGATCATGGCACTGCTTGTACTTGCCATTGGAATTCTATAAAATATCCTGAAACTGTTGGCAGATGTGTTGGATCTGCACAATGAACTAGGTGGCTTTTTTAGATTCTGGTGGAGTAGGGGACAAGTCAACCGAGGTGGTCTCCAGGGGTAGTGCAACATCCATGGGGCCCAATGGTTGGAATCCCAACCCCACCTGAAAGGGGTTGTGGCCAGTTGAGCTATGAAGGGCTCAATTGTAGCTATGCTGGACATAGGGAAGAATCTCATCCCATGTGTGGGGGTGCTTGGAATTGTACATGCACAGGATATGTATGATCATCTGATTGACGACCTCAGTTTGGCCATCTGTCTGGGGGTGGAAGGCAGTGGATTTGTTGAGCTTGGTATCCAACAATGACTAGAGGCTCGACCAAAATGTGCTGAGGAACCGATTGTCCTAATCTAAGACAATGGTTTATGGGATCCCAAATTGTATCCATAGGCGTTCAAAGAATATCTTAGCAATGGCCTCTACGGTGATTTTCTTCTTGCAGGCGGCCATAATCGCCATCTTGGAAAAGTGATTAACAACCAGAAAAACATAGTCATTGCCCCTCTCGGTGGATGGGAGGCCCGAAATGTAGTCCATTGAGATGGATTCCCACAACTTGTCAAGAGTAGGCAGATGGGTGTACATGCCTTGTTTCTTAGTGGTCGGTTTGGAAATAGTGCAAGCAGTGCAAGACCTGATATATTTTTCGACATCCTATCGAAGTTTCAACTAGTAGAAATGTTTCTGCAACACTGCAACTATCTTTTTGATGCCAAAGTGTCCTGCCACCCAACTGTAGTGAGCTTCCCAAATGAGCTTCATGCGCTCACTTGATGGAATGCATAGATGGCCCAGATGACACAACAACCCATCCTGAAGATGGAAATTAGCAGCCACTAAGTTTTCTACCAACATTTGGTAGGTGGTGGAGAAGTGAAGGTCTCTCTCATAGAGGTGGGGCCATCCGAAGGTATCATGGTCGCAAGAGTCTAGCATCGTGGTGAGTGCCATGACTGGAGGTTATCTGAGGCAATCAACAACTCGGTTGGTACTTCTTGTTTTTATACTTGATGTTGATGGCGATCATTCTACAATTTTCCTTGGGTCTGCATGAACAATAGTGGCTTGTGATCAGTGTGGATGACTGTATCCTTCCCCAAAATGTAATGTATCCACTGGCAGCAGGATTACACAATGGATTACATTTATTTGTCGTACTTAGGGTACTTATGGAAAACATATGATAGTGTCTCACTATGATACGCCATAGGGTGGATTTATTGAGTGAGAAAGATGTCCACAACATAGTCTAAAGCATCTGTCTCAATCTCAAAGGGATGTTGCAGGTCCAGTAATGAAAGTACTGGGGATGAGCACAAACGTTGCTTCAAGTCATCGAAGGCTTGTTTTTGTGACATGCCCTACAAAAAAATTTCCTTACCGCCACCCATGGTTACTTGATTGAGGGACCATGTGATATGAGAGAATCCCAACACGAACCTGCGATAGAAATTGGCGAGGCCAAAGAAGCTCCAAAGATCAGTGAGTGTGGTTGGGGCTGGCCAATCACGAATGAATTGGATCTTGGATGGATCCACATGCACACCATGTTGATCAACGATGTAGCCTAAGTAATGGACCTTATCCGTGCCGAAGGAGCATTTTTCCAAGTTTGCATATAGTTTATGTTGTTGCAGGGTGTGCTGAACCTGTTGAATATGCTATAAGTGTTCCACACAAGTCTTGTTGTAGATGAGGATTTCATCCAAATACACCACTACAAAAGTATTAGTGAAAGGTCACAGGATATCGTCCATCATCCTCATAAAAGTTGTTGGAGCATTTTTCAAACCAAAGGGCATGATCATCCATTCAAAAAGAACTTCTTTTGACTTGAAGGCAGTCTTCCATACATCTGTCTATTCCATTGGGACCCGATGGTAGCCAGACTTCAGATCAATCTTACTAAAGTATTTGTCCCCCATGAGCTGATCAAGGAGGTCGTTGATTCAGGGAACTGGGTACTAGTTCCGGACTATGATTTTATTCAGGGCCCGATAATCAATGCAGAGTCGCCAGGTCCCGTCTTTCTTCTATACCAGTACGATTGGGCTCCCACAAGTGATGAGCTAGGATGTATGTGCCCCTTGTGGAGGAGTTCTTGGATCTTCCTCTTGATCTTCTCATTTTCTAAGGAAAAGCGGCGGTAGACCGACCCATTGGGTAGAGATGCGCCTGGGGTCAAATCGATGGGATGCTTGACCTCACAATGCAGAGGTAACTCGATAGGAGAGGAGAATATATTTGAGTATTCTTCCAAGACCTTATCCACTTGCTTCTGTTGTGTGGATAGATCGACCGTGGAGGCCCTGGATGTGGTTGTGATCATTCTCTTACTCTGAGAGCGAATCACGAAAAAGACAAATTTCCTTGTCTGAGAGATGACCTTCCTTCATTGCTTGGTAGAGATCAAGGAAATAGCACTAGGAGGGACTACCTCGGGTATCCTGTACAATTTCCCATTCAAAGTAATAATAATACTACGAGGCCTAGACTCATATACAACATGACGTTTCCATAAATAGTGTTTTCTCAAAAGAACATTACAAACTTCGAGAGGAGAAACATCACACAATACCTCGTCTTTGAAGGGCTTGGTGCCATACGACAATCAACACTGTTGGCTGACGTAGAGATTGCTTCCTTGGCATAGCCATCCAATAGTGTAGGGTTGCGGGTGCAGCGTTGTCGATAGGGCCAAATGCTTGAAAAAATCTACTGAGATGAAGTTATTTTGGCTACCTCTATCAACGAGGAAGTGCAACAGGGTTCCTTTTACACACATATGTGAATGGAAAAGGCGCTCGCCTTCTTCTAGATCGACTGGTTCACTAGGCTGGAGCTTGGTGGTAGCAACAATGTCACTGGGTTCCACGTCAATGATCCATCTTCCCTTTTTTGGTTCTGAATATGAGTCATAACTCGCATCTAATTCAGAGGCTTTCACTTCGGCCACCCGTGACTTCTTTGAGCGACAATCAACAATGTTATTCCAAGGGCTCTTATGAAAGTCGCACCACTTCCTGGTATCCTTCTTTTTCTTTCTAGTGTCCTTCTTTGCTTGTGGCTTGGACTGGTTTTCCTGATACTATCCATCTTTGCTCTATCCTTTGTTTTGTAGGTTGGAGTCACCCTTTCCTAGTTTTTGTTGCGAGGGGTTCCCAGGCCCAAATTGTCCTGTCTTTTGTTTGAGATTATGCTCGATTTTGATGGCATATTGATAGGTCGTGCCCAAGGACGAGATGTCCAAAAATTCCATTTCAGTCTGGATGTATCTATGAAGAGAACCACGATACTTGAGCACCATATGTCACTCTGAATCTTTGATACCCAACTTGTTGTGTAGGGTATGGAAGATATTTTTGAAATCTAGCACTGCTTGGTCTCTTTCTTGCCGCAATGTGGTCCATTTGGTATATAAGTCATCATAACTTCCGACATGGTAGTATTTTTCCTTAATAACATCCATGAGGGTTCCTCTCTTTCCTTTTTCTCACAGAAAGTTTCCCACCAATCTTTGATATGGGGAAAGGCTTTGAGGGGTACAAAAGAATTTTTTTCTCTATTTGAAAAGTTATGGACAAAAAAATACCCTTCTAGTAGATTCAACCACTTGTCTACAACATTTGCGTCTATATGACCTTCAAATATAGGAATATTGAAGTTTATTTGTACCTTGAAGGGGGCGACGCCTCTGCTTGAGGAAGATGCATTGTCTGTTGGTATCCGCTGAAAGATTTGCATGAAACTATCTTCTCATTCCTCTGTTCCATGAGGGATTCCTTGATCCAGATTTTATGAGCATAACGAAATGAATACATATTATTAAAAGATGCTTAACACATAATAATATATATACAATAAAACTGGTTTTCTATTCAATAAGGAAATAAGCTAAAGCTGTAAATGCAGTGGAAAACAAGCTTACTGGAATGGTGGTGGGTTATCTCTGAGAAGAGATGTGACGTCTGCGCTCATTCACAAGAAGATGATTAAAATGAGGCTCTGAAGGCCTTTTTTCAATAAACAGGAATGTCAAAAACCCTAGACATCCAAAAACCTAACCCTAGGAGATGAAGAGCCAAAAGTCACGTGGGCCTCGTTTGGGTAAGTTAGTACATCAACTTCCCGGGGTCGTAACTTTTGCATACAATCTTTGTTTTAGGCGCACGATAGCCCGTTGGAAAGGTCTATTCAATGACTACACATTTTAATGCGATCCATCAAAGGGAATTTTTAACTGTGGCAAGCCCTAAAAATGTTGTTTAGGGCCTCAAAACAACCTTGCAAGTTAGGGACCTGAAAACTAGGAAAAAAAACTGCCAAACTGGAAAATTGCCAAAATGAACCAGTTGGAATAGGTGGGAGGCCACCGAAATCCATCAGGATCATTCCTCAAGCAAAATTTTGAAAGGATCTCCTGTCCCATCATATTTATTTTCTCCTGCCATGAGAGGTCATTTGGGTGTGCGAGAGATTTTGTCAAGAGAAACAAGCTCGAGACCCAATTATTTGTACCCTGACCTCGTTGGGGACTTGCATTAATACGACAAGGAGAAGACTACTTTGATACCACTGATCCAAATTTTATGAGCAAAATGAAATGAATATAGATTATTAAAATATGCTTAACATATAATAACAAAGATACATTAAAACTAGTTTTCTATTCAATAAGGAAATAAGCTAAAACAATAAAATGTAGCGGAAAAAAAGCTCGTTGGAATGATGACGGTTTATCTCTGAGAAGAGATGTGACGATTGCGCTCATTCAAAAGAATATGATTACAATGAGGCTATGAAGTCCTTTTTACAATAAACAAGAATTTCAAAAACCCTAGACATCCAAAAACTTAACCCTAGGAGATGAAGCGCCAAAAGTCATGTGGGCCCCATTTGGGTAAGTTAGCACATCAACTTCGCGAGGTCATAACTTTTGCATACAATATTCGTTTTAGGCACACGATAGCCTGTTGGAATGGTCTATCTGAGGACTACACATTTTTCTACTATTTATCAAAGGCCATTTTCGACTATGGCAACCCCTAAAAATGCTATTTAGGGCCTCAAAACGACCCAGCATGTCACGGACCTGAAAACTAAGAAAAACAAAACTGCCAAAATCGAAAATTGCCAAAATGAACTAGTTGGCATAGGTGGGAGGCCACCGAAATCCATCTAGATCACCTAAAATTAATCAATATTATGCATATGGTTTCTTTGATGGGGCTTGTCAAGGAACCCCAGGTTCATGTTGAGCAAGTGCTATATTATATCTCAACCAACACCATTACTTCTTACTAAAATATGGAGTGGGAATATAAACAAATAACAAAGCTAAATCTTGTGCCTATGGATTCTTCTCAAGTTTTCATTATCAAAAGGTATAATAGAGCTTCAAATACATGGTGAAAATAATTTTCTTACATATTGTTATAACCCTAAATTGCACCACACATGCTTACCTGGCATCAAGCCAACTCATATCCCTTCCTTGCCAAAACTATGCTGAACAAACTCCTTAAAAATCCTCTTAAGTCAAGGCCCACGCGCCCTAACCCATTACTTCACGCGTGTGCACACTGGCAGGCCCACTACAACCCGTGTGTACCTAACAAATCACAAAAAGAGGAAAGTTGCTGATGAAACAAAAAGATATGGGTCAGTTAACTGAAACTCCCGGCCATGCATGGCCGAGGGGTTGTCCAAAACCCTAGCTCCTTCTAGCCTATAAAAGAGGAAAAATATAGTGAAGAAACTCTGCCCATTTGCCGAATCCATTGTCCCAACCCTTTAGCCTTTCCTCAAGCCAAAGGAGAATTAACGCAAAGCAGTTGGAGGACAAAAGAGGAGCCCAGTATTAGGATCAAGGAGCGGTGGCTGGTCTCGACTTTGATTGTAAGTTGATTCATTTTTCAAATAATAAAAGAATACTTTTCCCGTCCCAATGCATGAGTTTTCTATGATTTGTTTAATTTATGCTTAATTTCTAACCCTCAAGTAGAGAAGTAGCATGCATGCATAGTTGTTTGTCTTGATTGTAGGTTATCTTTGGAAGGAGCAACGCAAGCAAGCGGGCAAAAGCGCAACGAAGGATCTACACCAAACGTCAGTAACAAGGTTAGTAGTTCCTTTCCATGCATGTATTGTGAAGGAGGGGTTTAAATTTCGGGTTGTAGGTTAAAAAGTAATTTCTTTATGGTCAAAATCTACATGCAAGTCTGACCCTAGTTTACTAGTCCGTAGGGTATTTTTCCCAACAACAGAATTGGTGACCATACTGGGGATAATACTCTTTAGGGTTTTCGGATTTAGTTGAGTTTTTGGGTAGTTTAAAAGATTAGATTTTTCTGTTTCTTTGTCTGTCTGTTTTCTGTTAGTTTTGAGCTAGCAGGGAGCCTGTTTCTTTATAAAAGTTTTCCCTTATTGTTGCTTGATGGTAATTGTCGGGACACACAGAGGTACACGCGGCCTGCACAAGGCTTGCACGCGTGTGCCTGCGCCCTATCCTCTTACAACTCGCGTGTGAATGCTAGCTGTAGGGATAACAATAGCGTGTAGGAGTCCAGAGAAGTTTAGAGGTAGTCCACCTCTTCCCCGTCAGAATTATACATTCTCAGGGGGTTTTCTGGAATCCTATCTGGGTCTTGCTGGTTTCGCAGTCCTGTATCAGATTGTCTTTTTTGCCTTATTATTCCTTGCATTATTTTTTCTTTTCTGTTGGAAGAAGCATCCAAGCCTTCAAGGGACCCTGGTTTTCAATACGAGAGGCCTCTTCAGGTTCTGGGTTGCCTATTTTTATTTTTGTCTTAAGAGTTATACATACACGCGGCCTGTACAAGGTCAGACCGCGTTTACACGCATCCTGTTTCAGCTCAGCACGCGTTCGCACGCGTGCTGTTTTAGTGACAGTAGCGGGCTTGACAGGCTACTTTTTGTTTAGGGTGGGGCAATCATCCCCTCCTTTGATAAGAAGTATTCCTCTCAAGTGTTTGAGTCTAGGGTTGAACAGTCAGTAGGTTAGGCCATCTTACCCTTTAGCCTGCTTTTTCTCAGTTGATAGTTGAACAAAAAATAAATAAAAAAATATACTTTTCTTTATGGTTTTTAGGCAAGCTTAAGAGTCTTTGTTTTCTTTATTGCATTATGTTTCTTTGCTCTGATTCTTTGTGATCTGCGCTTTAAGCTAGAATTTGTCTTTCTTGGTTTTATGCTTGTCGGTATTTTCCCTTGGTTGCTTTATTTAGCACTGAAAAAAAAATAAAAAAATCCTTTTTCATTTTCTTCTTTGTTTGAAGAGTGTGTTTCTGCATCATCAGCTAGGGAGAAGTCTTTATTTCGTAAGTTTTTGCAGTGCATTTAGAGCATAAGTAGCTCATAGTCGAGTGAAAATTCTTTATTTTTGTTGCATAAAATCTTAGAAAATTTGAAAAGAAAAAATAAATCTTTCTTTGTGAAAAGTTGCTGAAAATTTTGCATTTAGTAAAAGTCTTTTGTTTCCAAGTTTTTTTTTCATTCATTTTTTCTTTCGTCTTTACACACCATCAGTTGCACCTCCATACCCTTTGATGTAAGAAACAACCTTAAAAGCAACGATAATTTAAAAAACTATTAGACTCTTTGTTTGTAGGGTTCACAAACTAGTTCAGGACTAGGGCCTTGGATTAGGTTAGAGAGGAAACTCTCCAAGGCCATTCAAAACCAAACATTAGAGTCTGTGATAGGGAGTGTAGAATTCTAGTTTCATAGAAGTTATCCGGGACCCCCCTCTAACACAGGGGATAAACACGAGGTTGCGTGCGGAAAGGTAGCGAAGATAACCCCTCCAAAGCCGGACCAAGCGTAGTGGATAACACATATCGAGGGCTTGTTTTGGGATTCCGTCGTTTGCATTTGCCAGGGGGCTTCGTGGGTCTCAAATCTGTTCGAGGTCCTCAGTTTTCTTCCAGACCATTTTCTCTCGATACCCTTGACAGGTTTCAGGTTTGATACCCTGCTCATTGTGGTCTACCCGACTTTCGACTGTACCCGCCTGGTGACTATTCGTGTGCAGGCAACCTAGTTGCCAATATTTTTAGGGACATACACAGGTGACTAGGGGGGTATACCACAGTACCTAGGACATACATTGGGCCACTCTTTGCAGAGTATACCCAGAGGGTGCTTCTGTGTTCGAGTTTCACTTGCACCGGTAAGTTTCTCTAGTGTTGGTTGTTGTAACTGTTCTTCCAACTAGTTTAGAGTTTTCTTGTCTTATATCTTAGGGGCTTATTTTTTAGTGTATGTTACTGTTTGAATGTGTAGAATACCTTAGAGTGTATTGGATCTTCTCACACAGTGGAGGATCCTGAGCTCCACCGGTCACGAAGGCTTCTAGGCCTGCCGCCGGTTATACTGGAGCCACCCCCGCCACCATTGAGGCGGAAGCTAGACCAACAAGGGTCTTTCGAAGCAACCAGGTTACAAACCATTGTGCCCGAACAACTCCTGGAGGAATCAACCGCCAACCTTGGCTCAGTTGAAACCACAACCACTGATACTTGGCCATCGGTTATTGTACCAATTCAATTTTACGAAATCTTGTCAGTGCCTCACACAACTATGGAAACAAACACTGTTACTTCCTCTGGGAATTCTTCCATTCCCACCACAGTTGCTACCACAGGAGAAGCATATCCTAACCTACCATCGTTGGTCCGAGACACCATGGTCTCGACCACAACTACGTCACACAGTGGACCGATCCCATCTATCACGGTGGCCACAACTCCCTTCACACCTAGTGTGACAGGCCCTTCGTTCTCATACGGTATGCCTAGTTCGGGCACAAGTCCTGCACTCACTCACTCCACTTTACAGACTTTGGGTTTGGGGGCAGGGAGCTCTAACACTCCTCTGCAAGGTCAACTTGGGGGCACTTATGTCCCTTTTAATGCTTTTCCTTACGCTGGAGTTCATATCTCTCCTTCATCCCCTTCGCTTGGTGGTCTGCATCAACAGTCCACCGGGTAGCCTGCACACACTAGTTTATTTGGAGTCATGAGTCAAGGAACACCTGTGCACACTATGCTGGTAGGTTTGTCACCGTTTGTTTGGAATGGGACATTTGGTAAAAACACTTTCGCATCCACCGCTTTCCCGTCTGGGGGCAATCCCATTTTTGGACAGTCTACTCCGGCACAGGGTACTATTCATGCGTCGGGGGCACATATAGCAGGACCTTGGAATTCAGGACAAGGATCCATTCCCTCCTCTGGAATGTCGTTCTGGGGTAATTCTTTCCACAGTCAATGGAACCCTGGACAAACTACTATGCCTCTCCCATCAGGACCGACATGAGGTAATCCTTCCCAAATTCCGTCAAACACGATGCATGCCCAACATCCTATGTTCTTTATGGGAAATCAACCAATGATGTCTCCACAGATGCAAAATACTTACGCTGGTCAGGGCCATGGTTTCTACCAGAATCCAGGCCAGCAACCAAACTTTTCTTGGCAACCTGGTGCCAGTCAAACTCCAGGACCCTTTTTCCCAGGCTATCAGTAGCAACCCAAGCTACCATTCCTGGTGACGTTACACTTTCCAGATTTGACAAAGTTGTTAAATGATCCTATTTGTCACGATCCACATTGGCCTCCTATGCCAAAGAAGTTGCCTTCAGACATTCCAATGTTTGAGGCCAAGCCTAATGAAGATCCAGGTGATCATGTGACTACCTTCCACCTTTGGTGTTCATTTAACTCATTGAAATATGACTCCGTACAGTTGTGATTGTTTCAACGTACTCTTATCGGGAGTGCCGCGAAATGGTACATCGAGCTTGATCGCTCAAGATACTCTTCTTTTGGCAAACTGGCGATGGCCTTCCTTAACCATTTCCAGTTACCTATGAGATACGACGCTGGCACAAAGTTTCTCGCCAATTTAGAACAGACAACAGTGGACCATATCTCTGATCATATCCGAGAGTGGAGACGCTGGAAGAGTCTAATCAAAGTACCAGTCCCACCAACATTCCTGCTTGAGTGGTTCCTTAAGTCTCTGGTCCCACAATTATCCAAAGACGTCGCAACTTCTGGAGTTTTCTCCGAAGAAGATGCCATCATGAGGGCTCAACAGTTTGAGCTCATTTATTCTCAGTCTAGTTTATTATACAACATCCTACCAGATGCACCACGATCGATACTAGATAAAACTAGATAGAGAGTTGGCCCACATGCCGATGGTATCGTCGGTTCAGCACAAACCAAGCCCGTTGAGAAATTGACAAAGCAATTGCAACAATTATCTATACAACACTCAATGACCAACCAGACTACTGCTTTGGCTGCTCCTCCTACCCAAATGTCGGAAGTACACTCCGTACAGTCGACTAACCCAAAGGCCACCTAGCAGCTTGAAGGGAAGAAAAAACAATGAAATAAGGGTAAGGGGGAGAAAAAACCCACTGATAATGCTGGCGAGGGCACCACGGAAAAACAGAAGGCGAGGTATTCGTGCAACTTATGTGTGGAAGACCACCCGACCCATCTTTGTCCTTGACTTATAGAGGCCCAAAAGTTTGTCACACAACAACAACAACCAGTGTTGACTAATCCCTTTCAACATGGGAAAAATTTAACTCAAGCCTCTACAAGTGCTGACAGGGGCAGCCAATAAACCTGCCCTCCTCCAAACAATCCCTCATCCGTGAACGTATATATGGTTAGGGGTGATGCTTTCATAACGACTAGAGTGCACAACTATAGTAAACCAAGCGCCTCTGAGAAGGGTAAAGAAGCTGAACTCCCATCTCTTCCTCTACAGATTGAGAAGACATTGGGAGAAACAATGACATGCATTCCGAAGGGTGCATTTAAGAAAGCTTCTCACAACCCAAACGCAAGGGCTGCCTAGAATTAATCTATGGTGGAGGATTTATCACAAACCCCTTGTGCGATGTCTGCTTTGGAAGTCCTCCAAAGCTGCCCTACACAGAGGAAAGCCTTGTTAACTGCTCTAGGCTCTACTGAGACTTGTAACCCGAGCACCCTCATGTTAGATCGACTTAAAACCTTGTCTGCCTTACCACATAGCGTTTTAGATAGTAGTGGCTCATCCCATGAAAACTTTTACACGAAATATCTTCCGCACGGTGGTCGACGAGGGAGCCTCGACATGCGTTATGTCGTTATCATGTTGGAAGGCCAGTGGCCAGCCCGCTTTGTCTTCGTCACCTACTCTGCTCACTGCGTTCGATGGTCATTCTTTTCGACCACATGGCATTGTCCCTTCTTTCCTTGTGCAGTTAGGAGGGAAGACCGTGTGCGTAGAAGTAGAGGTAGTCGATGCTCCCCTCGACTATAACATCTTGTTAGGTTAGAGTTGGACTTATTCTATGCAAGCTTTGGTTGCTACAGTTTTTTGAGTCTTGTTGTTTCCACACGAGGGTCGGATAGTGACTATCGATCAATTGTCTTTCTCTAGACCTGACCCAACTTTGGGGGCATCCACGGTTCCCATGATTGATAATCCTCAACCAGGTGTCCTTAACGTAGGAGTTGGTTTGTGCCCATCCTTGATGGGTACCTTTGATTACCCACCTCCTCATGACGATGTCAAATTTATATCTAATCACCATAAGGTTGATATTTTTCAAGTTTCGTCGTTCCGCATGACTTACTTTGAGGATCCTTGGATTCTTCCTTCCCCATCAGCCATGATGGATGAGACAGGGCACCCTGGCATGTCCATGCCCTTGTCGGCCACTGAAGTAGCATACTCTTTAGTCTAGCAAGCTTCAACTCACCCTGATCCGACTCCCACACAAGAGTTGGATCCACCTCTAGAGCCTATCTGGGCTCAAGGTTCTCTCGCCAACATCGATTCATTAGACTTAGTCTTGCCTTCTGACGAAGTAGTAATCGAAGCAATGACCAGTCTGGACAAACCTTGGGAAGATTTTCATCATAGATCATATTTCCTCCCAGCGTTAAGCCGAATCGAGGCAGGAGAATTCACTATCACCATGACAGGAGATCAGCCATGTCCTATTAATCTCTTAGCTACACATGAAATTTATATTGAGGGGAATATGGCGACTATCGCTGCAACTATACCTATAAATATCTCCTGAAACCCTGGCGTCGTGGAGAATGTCTTCGTTGGAGCAGATTGTTCCCCCGAAGAGATTCAAATTTACATGGATCTTTTCAAAGAATTACGTGACATTTTTTCCTGGTCTTATGAGGAAATGCCAGGTATCGATCCGAAAATAGTTGAACATGAAATCACGACGTATCTTGATGCCAAGCCTGTTCGACAAAAACTTCGTCCAGTCAATCCTAAGAAAGCAGCAGCCATCAAGATTGAGGTTGAGAAATTGCTCAAGGCAGGTTTCATTTATCCTATTCATTTGAGTCAATGGGTGTCAAACACCGTGTCGGTCAATAAAAACCAAGGCACAATTCGTGTATGTACCAATTTCCGTGATTTGAACAAGGCATGTCCAAAAGATAATTTTCCAACACCATTCATCGACCAGATCAGCGATGAATGTGCCGGTTGTGAAGCCTTTTCGTTCATGGATGTTTTTTTGGGATACAATCAAATCCAAATCAAACCTAAAGACCAACACAAAATGACATTCATTTGTCTGTGGGGTACATTCGCCTATCGTAAGATGCATTTTGGTCTTAAAAATGCTGGAGCCACATTCCAGTGGGCCATGTATTTTGCGTTCCATGACCTTAAACATATAGTCGAGGCCTATCTGGATGATTTAGCATCACGCTCTCGCAAGTGAAAGGATCATCCTACGCACCTGAGACTAATCTTCGAACGCTGTCGCTACTTCAGGATTTGCTTGAATCCCAACAAGTGAAGCTTCTGCATAACGTCGGGACGTTTGTTAGGTTTCATCGTATCAACAACATGGATCATGGTCGATCCTCTTAAGGTGGAGGCAATAATCCAGTTGCCTCCCCCATGCACAATCTTACAACTTCAAAGTCTACAAGGTAAGGCGAACTTCTTACGACGCTTCATCGCCAACTATGCCGAAATCACCAAGGGATTTATGTGTTTACTGAAGAAAGATGTTCCCTTTTTTTGGGATGAAGCCGCTCAACGCTCTTTCGACGCATTAAAACATGCCCTCACAACCGCACCTCTGCTACGACCACCTAATTATAAAAAAGATTTCTTCTTATATCTGGCTGCCACAGAGTCAACTATAGGCATGGTTTTAGTTCAGGAAGATGATTCGTTTTCAGAATACATGATCTATTACCTGAGCTGAGGCCTCGTAGGACTGGAACTTAATTATTCCCATCTCAAAAAACTTGCATTGGCAACAGTTAATGATGTTCAACGGTTTCGTCACTATGTTATGTTTCGCAAGACTACCATCATCGCTGTCGTGAATCCATTCTAGTACATGTTGACACGACGAGTTATAGGCGGAAAAATCAGTAGATGGATGGTCATCCTCCAAGAATTTGACTTAGACTTCGTTTCAGCAAAGTCCAAAAAGTCATTGGTCTTCGCAGAACTTATTTCGCAACTTCCGGTTGAGTCAGGTGACGTTGTGCCTGAGGAATCGCCTATCCGGGGGGATATGTTTTTAATTGAATATTCAGACCCCTGGTACAGAGATATACTTATCTATCTCCAGACTTTGAAGTGCCCCACCTCTGCTTCTCATGACGAGTGTCGGCGGATACGCCATCAGGCTAAGAATTATCTCATACTCGATGATATGTTGTATCGGAGTTGTATACTACATCTTGCATCGATGTCTCACTCATGAGGAGGCCGTCATAGTGCTCAACGATTGTCATACTAGAGATTGTGGTGGTCATTTATCCGGGTTGGCAACAACCCAAAAGATCCTATGAGCAGGTTACTTCTGGCCAAAACTTATCAAAGATTGTATCGAATCGTTCAAGAAGTGCCATCCGTGCCAATTCTTCTCAAGGAAGATGAGGGCACATCCCGCTCCTATGTTTCCTGTCACCATAGTTGGTCCCTTAATTAAGTGGGGGATTGATTACACTACATGCAACCCCCCGTCAACAAGGGGGCACCGCTATATCATCGTAGTTGTTGACTACTTCACTAAGTGGGTCGAAGCTATGCCAACGTTTAAAGATGATGGAGAGATTGCAACTCTCTTCTTATTCAACCAAATTATAGCACAGTTCGGCATCCTGAGAGATATTGTCACTGACCATGGAAGTCACTTTCAGAACCAAATGATGTCCAAATTAACATCAAATCTTGGGTTACGGAAGGAACATTCATCACCTTACTACCCCCAAGCCAATGGGTAGGTGGAAGCTGTAAACAAAACTCTTAAGACGATTCTACAGTGAACTATCAACTCAGCCAAGTCAAACTGGCATTTGATGTTATACTTGGCGTTATGGGATTACCGAACATCAGTTAAGACTGCAACCAGTTTCTCACCTTTCCAACTCGTTTACGGGCTGGAGGCAGTCTTTCCCATCGAATGTCAAATCCCATCTCTGAAATTGGCAGTACAGTTATTGCCAGACACTTCTCCACTTGAAGAACAGTTAGTACACCTTGAGCATCTTGATGAGCGGCGTCGCAATGCGGCCTTAGCCAATGAGGCTCATAAACATAAGGTCAAGTGTCAATATGATAGGTCTGTTCATCCTTAGATTTTTTCTGAGGGCGACCTTGTCCTAGTCTACGACCAAGATAAGGACCCCCTGGGGGTAGGAAAGTTTAAACCCATGTGGTTTGGACCCTTCATTGTCAAAGAGGTTTTAAAAAAGGGTGCTTATCGTTTGGCCGATTTTGAAGGGAATGCTTTGGCGGAGCCTAGAAATGGGCTCTACCTCAAGAAGTATTACTCATAGAAAGGTCACTGTGGGTAACTTTTTGTAACATATGTATAGTCTTTGTACTATTGCTTTTTTTACGTTTCTTTTAAAAAAGTGTTATGGACGTGTCATTGATGTTATCTTTCGTCAATATGGCATATGTCAAGTGAGTCCGAGGTGTTCATTGGGTATGCGAACGGTGCTAGTCAACACACGTGGAGGCTTGCCTCCGCAGCTTGGGTAATCTTTACACCACAGGGTCAGTTGTTATCTTCCGGAGGTATATGCTTAGGTAACACCACGAACAATGTTGTCGAGTATAGTGCAGTTATTGAGTTTCTTCGTGATGCCTTGTCATTAGGTATCTCTCACCTCTGGGTCTATCTCGACACTCAACTGGTTGTGTCGTAGCTAAATAGAATATACTAGGTTCATGATCCAACTTTACACCGACGATTCCTTAGGGTACATCTCTTAGAACACAACTTTGATTATATTACATATGTTCATGTTCCTACGAGTTTAAACCAAATCACATATACTCTAGCTAATCACATTTTAGATTGACATATTGCCCACATATAAAAAATATCATGGACATAAACATGTAAATACATTTTTTCACACATAATCCATAAGACACTAAAAAGATAAAAACCATATATATTACATCATAAAATCCTCAGAGTACATAGATGGACGCAAGCACCTCAAAAATGGGAATAGTAACGAGTCACCGGGCTTATGCCCTCAAAAAATATATACAAGTAGGTGCTCGTGGGACATAAAAAGTTTCAAGTCTGTTCAGGGCCTATGGGCCCTGTTATAATCATCTACTGCACGGGCTAAACACCTAAACAAACAGACCCATGTCCAAGGTGCCCCCACAACATGAGGTTGCATGGATGGCGGCAGGTCCTCTATCTCTGCCATCGGGACTGTGCGAGTGAGCGCAGTAAAGTTCCGCTCAATTCTCCTAAGGACCCTCTCGACCTCTCCTGCTGGGAGGTTCCCTGCTACTGCTACTCCCCTAGCGGTGGTAGCCGCGGATTCCGGCCATGGGCGATGCCTGTTCCATGCATAGTCGAGAGGTTGCACGGGTCCCACATCTGCATGCAATAAATTTTCACCCATCAAATACTCTGGCATACAAAAAATGATATATATAACAAAAAAAAAGAAAAAAAGCTACAAAGGTAGAGACTTACCCATCTCCCCTCGCTCCTCACCAGGAGGCACGGGTATCTCTGGATCTCTAGAGAAGTCTATCCCCGCATATGGGTAGTCCTCGATAGCAGGGATTTGTCGTGACAGCCAAGAAAAAAATTCATCGTTGAAGGCCTCAACAGTCCTTCCACCACCTTTTCATGGCAACAACACTACCCATCCGCACACTACGGGGAAAGAGGCCAGATGTCCTTGTACTACAACCCGAGGAGTGAAGCACGTAACTCTCTCGAAAAAGAATGAACACAATATAGTCCCGAACCCGAAGTTCCTCTGTGTCCACTGTCACTAATCTGTCAATTGCCTCTTCATACACTCCAACAGTGTGGTACTCCAATCAAAAAATTGTGCATTCATGCACTGGATAGCACAATTCATCTGTGCGCACGAAGCCTGATGCAAGGCTGCTGAACCAGTAATCTGCCCAATGAGAAACAAGATAGTCTGTAGTGCCAGGTTGGTAATCTTGCTAATAGGTACCTGGGAACCTCTACGATCGGTCTCAGCCTCACAGTACTCAGCTACCAACTCTGAGATCTTGCTCAGCCCCACAGGAAAAGTCTGGAAGTTGACTAGTTCCTCTCTCCTTGAGAGGCCAGTTAGAAAGTAAATGTCCTCGGTGGTGGGCACCAAGGATTGCCCCTTTAGCATAAAGGCCTCTGCATCAGGATGCTAGTAATCACTCAAGGCATTCAGTAGCCTTGGTTGCGTGCGCATAAACGAACATAAAAATAATTTGAGTAAACTGCATTGCATTAACACGGCCACAACATTCGTATTTG